>CAUYON010138409.1:0-19998 GCA_963573935.1 Arctocebus calabarensis | reverse complement strand
ATATATTTTTTTGTAGAGACAGAGTCTCCCTTTATCGCCCACGGTAGAGTGCTGTGGTGTCACACAGCTCACAGCAACCTCCAACTCCTGGGCTTAGGTGATTCTCTAGCCTCAGCCTCCCGAGTAGCTGGGACTACAGGCGCCCACAACAATGCCCGGCTATTTTTTTGTTGCAGTTTGACCAGGGCCGGGTTTGAACCCGCCACTCTTGGTATATAGGGCCAGTGCCCTACCCACTGAGCCACAGGTGCCGCCCTAAAGCTAATATTTTTATAGGTAGATGTGTCAGACACTGTTGATGTATATGACTAATCAAACCCTCACAATCCTCTGAGGCAGATAGTACCAGTTCTGTTCTACACCTGCAGAAACTGTAGCACAGTTAAATGAAGGAGTCATCCAAGGTCTTATAATACCCGTGAGTGGCAGTGTTAGGACTGTAATTCTGCCAGTCTGGTACCAGAGCCTGTCATTTAATCATTACTCTATGTTACCTTTCAAATAAAACCAGGTGAGTAAAGAAAAGGCAACTCTGAGGACAGATCCATAAAAAACCTCCCCTAGGGTGGTACCTGTGGCTCAGTGAGTAGGACGCCGGCCCCATATACTGAGGGGCCCAAACCCAGCTCTGGCTGAGCTGCAACAACAACAACAAAATAAAGAAAATTAAAAACAACAACAACAACAAAACAACAACAGTCCTTTAAAAAAAAAACAAACTCAGAGAGAGAAAAAATGAGGGAGGGGTGAGGAAAGGAAGAGCACAGAGAGGGAAGGAGCGAGGTGGGTGGGGTCTTGGTGTGTGCCACACCTTTTGCGGGCAAAACACAATTGTAAGAGGGACTTTACCTAACAGATGCAATCAGTGTAACCTGGTTTCTTGTACCCTCAATTAAAAAAAACAATTAAAAAAAAAAAAAAGTGGCTTGGCACCTATGGCTCAACGGGCTCATATACCTGAGCTGGTGGGTTCGAATCCAGCCCGGCCCGCCAAACAACAATGATGGCTACAACCAAAAAAAAAAAAAAAAAAAGGCCGGGCGTTGTGGCGGGTGCCTGTAGTCCCAGCTACTTGGGAGGCAGAGGCAAGAGACTCGCTTGAGCACAGGAATTGGAGGTTGCTGTGATGCCATGGCACCCTATCCAGGGTGACAGCTTGAGGCTCTGTCTCAAAAAAAAAAAGTGTCATATAGATCATTGTGCTGGGCACCTGTAGTCCTAGCTACATAGGAGGCTGAGGCAAGAGTTCTAGGCCCAGGAGTTGGAAGTTGCTGTGAGCTGTGATGCCACAGCACTCTACCAAGGATGGTAAAGTGAGACTCTGTCTCTAAAAAAAAAAAAAAAAGAAAAGAAAAAAAAATATATAGGAGAAATTGCATAAATAGAACCAGTGAATAAAGAATACTCTTCTGTTTTTCAGAAAAAAAACAAAAACAAAACCAAAAAACCTCCTCTAGCAGGAAACTGGGAATTGCAAAGATAGCAGAACTGTAGTAACAGGGAGGTGCCTGTGGCTCAAGGAGTAGGGTACCAGCCCCTTACACTGGGGGTGGCGGGTTCAAGCCTGCCCCTGGCCAAAACTGCAAAAAAAAAAACCAACCCCTGTGCAGTGGCTTACACCTGTAATCCTAGCACTCTGGGAGGCCAAGGCGAGTGGATCCCTTGAGCTCACAAGTTTGACACCAGCCTGAGCAAGAGTGAGACACCGTCTCTAAAAAAAAATAGCAATGCGTTGTGGCAGAACCTATAGTCCCAGCTACTTGGGAGGCTGAGGCAAGAGAATCACTTATGCTCAAGTTTCGAGGTTGCTGTGAGCTATGATGTGATGGCACGCTACCGGGGGCAAGAAAGTAAGCCTCTGTCTCAAAAAAAAAAAAAAATCAAGGTTGAATAGACAATGTTAAAAGCTCAGAGTGCTAAGAACCGAGAAAATGATTTCTGGGCTTGGTTCAACTGGCTGAGGTGCCAGCCACTTACACCTGAGCTGGCAGGTTCGAATCCAGCCAGGGCCCGCCAAACAACAACGACGGCTGCAACTAAAAAATGGCTGGGCGTTGTGGTGGGCGCCTGTAGTCCCAGCTACTTTGGAGGCAGAGGCAAGAGACTCGCTTGAGCCCAGGAGCTGGAGGTTGCTGTGAGCTGTAATACCACGGTACTCTATCCAGGGTGACAGCTTGAGGCTCTGTCTCAAAAAAAATAAATAAATAAAAATAAAAACAACAGATTCCTAGGCTCCACCTCTTCAGGTCCTGATCTTGCTGGGCCAGGGAGCTGTATTTTTCAACAAGTGCACCAGATGATCATGGCAGTCGAAGAAATTAATACAAGTCCCTACCACTGGAAAAGCCTTCGGGCTGGCTCCTCCTTCTCCGCCACCACCACCCATCCCAGTACGTCTTGTTTAGGTGCATGGGCGAAATGGGGTTGGAGGTTCCCGATTCAAATCTGAGTACCATACAAATCACTCCCAAAAGGTCAAACGAAAGAAGCAAGCTCACTACTCTGGCCTAGAGGTAAAAGGAAACTTTTTCCGCCAGATTCTGCAGTAGTTTTACTAGATAGTAAAACACAAACGGATTGCACGCTTCAACGCGGGAAAACAACTCCACCAGGAAAGACAGAAGTCCAGCTAGCCGCAGTTGGCTCGGCGCTGCAGAGGTGTGCGGTTCCGAGAGGAGTCGGGGAGGAGCCACAAGCGAGGTCATTCCAGCCGCCCCGGGCATCCGGGGTGAGGTGCGAGCGCCTGGAAGGGTACATGCGCAAGCCCCGGGACAGCCAGGCAAGGGTCCCCGAGGCCAGGACAACCTTCCCGAGACAGAGTCACGGCATGGGGACGTGCCTTCCTCAGAGTACCAGACGGAACCGCCTGGAGCTGGGGACTGCGGTGACCACTCGTAGGCGAGACTAAGGGGGCACACGGGGCTCGGGGACCGAGAGGCCAGAGCGGCCCGCAGCTGTCTCCTTACCTCAAGGGCCGCCTACAGGTTCGGCGTTCAGTCACACCCTAGCAGAAGCGAGGAAGAAGCCACGGCGGTTGCAGGGGGTCGAGGCGGGCCGGAAGGGGGAGGGACAAGAGGTGGGAAGGGGGCGGGGCAGAGGGAGTAAAAAGTTCCGGGGAAGCAGAAGACTGCGACCTTCCGTCTTTTCCGGCCCCCACTGCTAGGGTACGGTCGGCGCGTGACCTCAGCCGCGCACGAGCGCGCCGTGACGTCACGGCGGAGATCCCGCCCCTGCCACGTGGGATTGTTTGGGTCTCGCGAGGCTCCGCCCTCGGTGCCGCGCAGCCAGCCAAGATGGAGGCGGTCTGCTGGGCCCGACTTTCCAGGCCGTTTTACAACTCGGGCTTCGGACCGCAGTTGATTCCGACAAGTGGAGCCAGGACGTCGGAGATGGGCGGCAGGCCCCGCTGGAGTGTGGGCAGCTCAGGGGTTCTTTCTATTCTCTAGGCCTGTGGCCACTTGCCCCACACAGGTCTGCAGCCCAGAGTCTAAAAAGGCTTTTTCCACCAACGGTCACGCTGTTGCTTGGAAGTCGCTCCGGGCGGTTCTGGGCAGAGCGGATCGGAATTCCTTGTGTGGGCCTGCCCCGGCCCGCCTGGAGGCTGGATTGGCCTGCCCGAGTTCCTGCCCCTGTCTCCGCTCCCTGGAAGAGTAGAGAAAATTCCCCACTTCACTTCTCCCCCTCACATCGTCCTGTTGACTTTCCTTTAGAGAAATCCCTCCCTCAAGTAGTTTTTGTTTCCTGTCGTTGCCACTGGTGTAAGCTCGACCTCGACAGAACCTTAGTCTTATACACAGCTATCCTTTCAGCACCTAGAACAGTGCGTGGCACATCATTCAGTAAATAGAAGTGGATAACGATCTAAAACTACGCAGCCATTATTGCATATTGGGGCACTGTCTCCAGTTTCCATTCTTTGGATTCGGTGCCATCTCCCTACACAAACAAATCTTACGTTTTATTGTTGACCACTTATGACCAGGCACCGTGCTGAATACTGAGATCCAGCCGTGCACAAGAAAGGAAGGAAGGAAGGCGGCGCCTGTGGCTCAAAGAGTAGGGCGCTGGCCCCATATCCCGAAGGTGGAGGGTTCAAACCCGGCCACGGCCGAACTGCAAAAACAAAAATAGCCGGGCGTTGTGATGGGCACCTGTAGTCCTAGCTACTCGGGAGGCTGAGGCAAGAGAATCGCCTAAGCCCAGGAGTTGGAGGGTGCTGTGAGCTGTGTGAAGCCAAGGCACTCTACTGAGGGCAATAAAGTGAGACTCTGTCTCTACAAAAAAAAAAAAAAAGAAAGGAAGGAAGTGGCAGTATAACTCCAGGAATCCCTATGGTACCATGCTGACCCATAGCCGACATAGTTTACTACCCCACTTACTGGCCAGTTAACTCACACAAGACTGCTGAGATGAGATCTGGCTGCGGGAGGACTGACTCTGCCTGTTTTTTTTTGTGTGTTTTTTTTTTTTTTGTAGAGACGGAGTCGGTAGAGTGCCCTATCACAGCTCACAGCAACCTCCAACTCCTGGGCTTAGGCGATTCTCTTGCCTCAGCCTCCGGAGTAGCTGGGACTACAGGCGCCCGCCACAACGCCCGGCTAGTTTTCTGTTTAGCAGTTTGGCCGAGGCTGGATTTGAACTCGCCACCTTTGGTACACGGGGCCAGCGCCGACTCGATGAGCCACAGGCGCTGCCCCTAGCCCAGCGGATAGGGCACCGGCCACATAAACTGAGGCTGGCAAACCCGACTTGGGCCAGCTTAAAAACAAACAACAACAAAAAAACGACAACTGCAACAACAACAAAAAATAGCTGGGCGTTGTGGCAGACGCTTGTATTCCTAGCTACTTGGAAGGCTGAGGCAAGAGAATCAGGTAAGCCCAAGAGTTGAAGGTTGCTGTGAGCTGCGAAAAACCAGCACTCTACCCATGGTGACAGCTTGAGATTCTGTCTCAAAAAAAAAAAAAAAAAAGTTCAAGATGTGCTGGGCTCCTGTTTAATTTAACTACAGTTTGCTTGAAGTCCAACAAGAGAAGAGACTGAGCCATCTGAGACAAAGTATGCGGGAAACTTTTCCTGAAGCCCAGATGTGGCAATTTTTTTTTTTTTGAGACAGTCTCACTATGTCGCCCTCAGTAGAGTGCTGTACCGTCACAGTTCACAGCAACCTCAAACTCTTAGGCTCAAGTGATTCTCTTGCCTCAGTCTCCCAAGTAGCTGGGACTACAGGTGTCCACCATAATGCCTGGCTATATTTTGTTATTGTTGTCATTGTTGTACCAGCAGGCACTGGCCCAGTTCGAACCCACCAGTCCTGGTGCATGTGACCAGTGCCCTAACCACATGCCCAGGCGCTGGACTAAGGCGCTGTGCCCAGATGTGGCAATTTGGGGAGAAAAATATCATAAGCTTTTTTTTTGGAGACAGAGTCTCAAGCCCATCACCCTGGGTAGAGTGCCGTGGCATCACAACTCACAACAACCTCCAACTCCTGGACTTAAGTAATTCTCTTGCCTCAGCCTCCCAAGGAGCTACAGACACCAGCCACAGGCCTGGCCATTTTTTGGTTGTAGTTATCGTTGTTTGGTAGGCCTGGGCTGGATTTGAACCTGCCAGCTCCAGTGTATGTGTCTGGCACCCTAGCGGCTTGAGCTACAGGCGCCTAGCCATCATAAGCTTTCTTAATGAGCCATCTGGCTGTGCCATACCCAGGCACTTGAATTTAAGAAACCTGGTTGTTTGCAGGAGACGGTGGATAAAGTGGTACTTAATATGCTAATTCCATTCTGTTTAAATGTAGTAGGTGGTAAACAAGCTGTGTAGATCTGTCCCTGCCTCCATCCCCCATTACAATGATCAGCCTCTACTTAAAAATGCTAAGTCCTGAGCCTCCTATCATCAGCAAGAGTGAGTCTTGTCCTTTGTAGCTCTTGTAACCACTGATGCACTGTTTCTCAAGGGGATTAAGTGTTACTGTGTTTTTGGCTTCTCTTTTTCCATAAAACGTCTGAGTTGTTCCAGTGGGGGAGTACAGAGTCTCACTCTGTTGCCCAGACTAGAGTGCTATCGCCTCGTCATAGCTCACAGCAACCTTCAAATCCTGGGTTTAAACAATCCTCCTGCCTCCGCCTCCTGAGTAGCTGGGATTACAGGCATCTGCCACAATGCCTGGCTAATTTTTTTCTATTTTTAGACAAGACAGGGTCTCACTCCTACTCAGACTGGTCCCAAACTCCTGAGCTCCAGTGATCCTCTCACCTTGGCCTCCCAGAGTGTTAGGATCACAGGTGTCCATGTATGAGTCTAGACTTCTTTGAACAAAGCATCACTTGGGAATTAAATATTTGTTCATAGATAGCTTTTTTTTTTTTTTTTTTTTTGGCATCACAGCTCACAGCAACCTCTAATTCCTGGGCTCAAGCGAGCCTCCTGCCTCTGCCTCCCAAGTAGCTGGGACTACAGGCGCCCGCCACAACGCCCGGCCATTGTTTGGTTGCAGCCGTCACTGTTGTTTGGCGGGCCCGGGCTGGGTTCGAACCCGCCAGCTCAGGTGTATGTGGCCAGCGCCTTAGCCCGTTGAGCCACAGGCGCTGAGCCTATAGATAACTTTTCTAAGGAGATTTGGATACACTTAACTTTTTTTTTTGTAGAGAGAGTCTCACTTTACCGCCTTCAGTAGAGTGCCATGGCGTCACACAGCTCAAGCAACCTCCAACTCTTGGGCTTAGGCGAGTCTCTTGCCTCAACCTCCCGAGTAGCTGGGACTACAGGCGCCTGCCACAACGCCTGGGTATTTTTCTGTTTTGCAGTTCCTCCGAGGCCAGGTTTGAACCCGCCACCTTCAGTATATGGGGCCAGCGCCCTACTCGATGAACCACAGGCGCCGCCCTGGATACACTTAACTTTTTATCCTTTGCAAACATCTGTGCCTTATTTTCCTCTCTGTCCAGGACAGAAATTACAAGAGGTGGGAAGGACATTTTTAGCATCAGTTGGAAAATATCTGTCAGCATTTCCTTTGCACACGAAGAACTGGAGCTGGGAGCCTTCCTCCTAAGCCAGGTTCTAGTGCCTTATATTCCAGAACATTAGATACCAAATGCAGATAGGAAAAATGAGAAAGTTCTTTTAGTGTGTGGGCCCTCATCCACTACACCTAGAATCCTTTTCCTTAGAACAAGTGGGCTTGGGATAGAAACCTTTTTCAGGTTAGCCAGGCGTTGTGGTGGGAGCCTATAGTCCCACCTACTCGGGAAGCTGAGACAAGAGGATAGCTTGAACCCAGGAGTTTTTGGTTGCTGTTAGCTATGATGCAAATGCCCTCCTTTCTGGGTAAGAGTGAGACTCTTAAAAAAAAAAAAAAAAAAAAGAACTCTTTCAGGGAGGGGTTTTCAAGCAGCACAGTTAATACTCTCTGGTCAACACTTGGGATGTATAAAAACACCATTGTATGGCTGGGCGCAATGGCTCACACCTGTAGTCCTAGCACTCTGGGAGGCTGAGGCAGGTAGATTGCCTGAGCTCAGGAATTCGAGACTAGCCTGAGTAAGAGCAAGACCCTGTCTCTAAAAAATAACTAGGTGTTGTGACAGGCGCCTATAGTCCCAGCTACCTGGGAAGCTGAGGCAAGAGAATTACTCGAGTCCAAGAGTTTGAGGTTGCTGTGAGCTATGATGCCATGGCATCCTTCTGAGGGTGACAAAGTGAGACTCTGTCTTTAAAAAAAAAAAAAAAAAGCCAAAAACCAAAACACCATTGTATTTCTTGTAAAGAACTGTAACTGATCTGTGTTTATAGTTGTGCAGTTCAGTTCAACTCATTTCTGTTCCTGTGTAGAGTTAGACTGTGGTCCTCAAGATGGTTGAGGCACCTCAGTAAACAGGGTCTTTTTCTAAGATGCCCAGTGACTTTGGGCACACAGGGTGACAGAGTATTTGTGACCCCATGAATACGATATTAATGTTTTGCATTGTTTTTTTTTAAAGGCAGAGTCTCACTCTGTCGCTCATGCTGGAGTACAGTGGTATTATTGTAGCTCACTGCAAGTTCCTGGGTTCAGCCAACCCTCATGAGTAGCTAGGACTATAGGCACATGCCACCACACCTGGATTATTATTTTCTTTCTTTCTTTCTTTTTTTTTTTTTTTGAGACAGAGCCTCAAGCTATCACCCTGGATAGAGTGCCGTGGCATCACAGCTCACAGCAACCTCCAATTCCTGGGCTCAAGCGAGTCTCTTACCTCTGCCTCCCAAGTAGCTGGGACTACGGGTGCCCACCACAACGCCCAGCCATTTTTTGGTTGCAGCCGTCACTGTTGTTTGGCGGGCCCAGGCTGGATTCGAACCCGCCAGCTCGGGTGTACGTGGCTGGTGCCTTAGCCCATTGAGCCACAGGCTCTGAGCCTGGATTATTATTTCTATTTGTAGTAGAGACAGGGTCTCAATCTTGTTCAGGCTGGTCTCACACTCCTGGATCCTCCCACCTCTGCCTCCCAGATTACTAGGATTGCAGGCATGAACCACCATGCCAGACCAGTTGTTCACTTTTTTTTTTCTTTTAAGACAGAGTCTCACATGTAGCCTGCCATGGAGGCATAGCTCACAGCAACCTCAAACTCTTGGGCTCAAGCAATCTTCTTGCCACAGCCTCCCAAGTAGCTGGGACTCTAGGCACTTGCTATGTTTAGAGACCAGGTCTTGCTCTTGCTCAGGCTGCTCTCCAATGCCTGAGCTCAGGCAATCCACCCGCCTGGGCCTCCCAGACTGTTAGGAATACAGACATGAGCAAGCATGCCCAGCATTTGCACCGTATTTCTATCAAGCTAGGTTTCCATTAAGATTTTCTTTTTAATGTTTCAAGGTTTATGCGTGAATAAAGAGACATTGTCATGACTCTTGCTATGTCCACTGGTGAAATGTTTGTCAAGTGCAGTGACCATCAGAGGACAAACTACATAAAACTATTTGTACCTACCTGTGTTACCACAGTGTAAGAAAGATTTTGGAAACCAAGGTAGGGAGCATTGTGGGCATTTATCTTCTTCTCCATGCAGTCCTGGCCTGACTGAGGGGGGGCAGCCGGGACTCCTTCTCCCCTTGAAGTTACTGTCCCTGTCAATGGACTGCACAGCCTGCCCAAAATTGACTTTATAGTCAGAACCTGGCCCCCGATGACCACCTGTGTATGTTGTTCTTGTTGCAATTGTCATTGCTGGTTTGGCAGGCCCAAGCTGGGTTCAAACTTGCCAGCCTTGGTGTATGTGGCTAACACCCTATCTACTGAGCTACAGAAACTGCCCTCGACTTGATTTTTTTTTTTAGAGACAGAGTCTCACTTTGTTGCCCTTGGTAGAGTGCTATGGCTTCATGGCTCACAGCAACCTCCAGCTCCTGGGCTTAGGCCATTCTCTTGTCTGAGCCTCCCTCTCTTGTCTGAGTCCACCTGTAACTGGACTACAGGTGCCTGCCACAACGCCCGGCTATGTTTTTGTTGCAGTTCTGCTGGGGCCAGGTTTGAACCTGCCACCCTTGGTATACCGGGCTGGTGCCCTACTTACTGAGCCACAGGCGCTGCCCTCTCAACTTGATTTTTAAAAAGGGTTTCCAACATGCTGGTGAAACTCTTCTATTCCTGCTTCTATTTTATCCTTATTTTCTTGTCTCCCTTGTGGAGAATACCAGTGACAAAGATTCCAGATTATGGTCCCACTTACCAAGCTTAAACCAAAGAGGGGCAGTGTCTTGACGAGAGAGTGTCTTCTCTAAGACACTCAAGAGCAGATTCCTCACATTCAGGGGCTGATGGTGCCCCAGGCTCTCTCAACACAGAAACACTTATACTTATGACTCACCTGGCTCCCAAGTCCCTCTTCTTCTTTGACACTCTGCCTCTTTGCTGCTTCTCCTCTATACTCAGGCCCAACACCGCCATAGCTGATAGCTGCTCCTACATGGGTCCCAACCTATTGTTCCCTCTCTTCTACACATCTCCCCTTACTTGAATCCCAGTCCAGATACTTCTACTTCAAGAAATCCCTGCTGGGGTCAGCGCCTCTGGCTCAACAGGCTAAGGCGCCAGCCACGTACACCTGAGCTGCTGGGTTCGAATCCAGCCCGGGCCCACCAAACAACAAGACGGCGGCAACCAAACAATGGCCGGGCGTTGTGGCGGGTGCCTGTAGTCCCAGCACTTGGGAGGCAGAGGCAGGAGACTCGCTTGAGCCCAGGAATTGGAGGTTGCTGTGAGCTATGTTGTCACAGCACTCTATCCAGGGTGACAGCTTTAGACTCTGTCTCAAAAAACAAAAAAACAAAAAAAAAAAAGAAAGAAAGAAATCCCTGCTGCCATGCAAACTACGTAAGCCTTAATTTTTTTTTTTTTTTTTACAGTTTTTGGCAGAGGCTGGGTTTGAACCCGCCACCTATGGCATATGGAGCCAGTGCCCTACTCTTTTGAGCCACAGGTGCTGCCCCGTAAGCCTTAATTTTTAACACCCATTTGCAAATTATCTTTGCTAAGAGTGGGAGAAACCAAGGAAAAGGCTCAGGAAGGGTGTTCAGTGAAGGTCACTGGGCTGCAGTGAACTGGGGTGGGAGGACTGAGGAAAAGTGGAAACCGGAGGGCTCTGTAGAGAGGCTCTAGGTATGTGCTTTCCCCTGGATAGATCCCACGAAACAAACTTAAATACACCAGCTCAAGAGTCAGAAAACCCCTGACGTGAGTTCTAGCTCTGGCATTAGCAGACAGAATACAGAGCCTGAGTTCCCTTTCCCTACCAAGTCCTACAGTCCTCTCTGCAGGACCTAATTAGCTAAGAACTAAAGACCTTAACCATAGATACGTATCAATTGACAAGTTCACTATCAGTGCTTATAGCTTTATAAACTTCTAGTAGAGCAGGTGATTAGAGGTTCCTTCCAGTCACCACAGAGAAGATTTAACAAGTAAAAACCTGCAAACTCTTTATTAAATTCTCCTGTTTCATCTGTACAGAAAAAAATGCACATTATGTTCAGAACATATCTCAGTAACATCTCAAAATTATATAGCATGAACATGTAAAAACAAGGAACTGCCAGGATTTTATACATAGAAAGGAAACCCATTTACAAAAGAGGCTTGTTAATTGTACTTTTTTTTCCTTTCTCAAAAAAAAAAAAAAAAGAAAGAAAAAGAAAAAGTTAAAGGCCTAAGATCTCCACACAGCGTTTGCTGCAGTCTGTTTTCTTACTGGGACTGCCCTGGAAGTGTTGTGCTGGGGGAAGCCGCCCTGGAAGCCTCCCTGTGGCTGGCTCTCCTATGGGTCCCTCTACCCAGTGTACTGCAGTTAGACCTGGGACCTGTTCACAACATCCTGGCATGTCTGCAGAGGGCCCTGACGGGCTCTGGGGTCCGGATGTCAATTCTATGTTGAGGGGAAGGCAAAACACAACATAGAGAGGCACTGTCTTAACTTTATCCTCCCCCTGGGAAGATGAGAAATCTACCTGTGTGGTGGTGGTCTGGTCATCACCAGCCTGAGCAGGTATCCTCGTCTTTGTGCTTCAGGTGACAGCCAGTCCTCTGAGTCTCCACAGTGGTCTCACCAGTTGGCCGGGAGGCGGGGGGAGTCTGTCACCCTGAAGATCAGTCTGGGTTTGCTAATGACTTATCTGTTATCTGAAATCTGGCTAGGAAGTGGTATTTGGCTTTAAACTCTACCCCTGCATGCGACCTGGTCCTCTCTAGTGAAGGAGGAGGATCAAGAAGGAGCATGGTTAAAGGGAGGCAACTAAAGGCAAATGGGAAGGAGGGAGGCTAGAACTTTGGATCTGGCTATAAGACCTTTGGGAACCAAAACCTAGTGAAGAGGCAAGTAAGGAGAGCAGAACTGTCCCTATAAGCTCAAGAGCAACCATGACACCAGAATGCTCTATTTTATAAAATTATGTAGGTGCTGCCCAAATGGTGACAAATACAAGGGAAAGACTGATCTTTGAGATTTTTCCAATTCACAAGAAGCTGGAATACAAGTAAATACACGTACCCCCAAATACACATAATCCAGAAAGTCATATTCTTCTTTTGGTTCTGTGGCCAACGTTTAGGTTGAATGTGCTAGGCTGGGTTGGCTGACTCTGAGAGTACCGGGTATAGCTTACTTCTCCATATCTCCTAAATCAGATTCAGTTCTACATGCAGAATGTGATAGAGCAGGGGAAGCAATGGGAAGGGAAGGCCTCTCCTCATAGGGACCTGAGGCCAGCTAGGAGAGGAGGCCCTATGGAGCCACCTACCCCTCCCTGAAAGACTTGCCAGAATAGATTTTTGGGACAGAAGCAGTATCACAAGGCAGGAGCCTGGGATACATTTCCAGAAGTCACACTGACATATAAAAGTGAACCTATCTAGGAAGGTCAGGGGAGTCACCCACATAATTGTGTTTCCAATTAGTCTGATGATATGTATAATATATGTGTAGACATCCTAACCATTGGATTCTTCTATTAGTTGATCTCAGGAAGTAGAAAGAAATGTCCCATCTTCTAGGAAAGCAGTCACTTCCTTGAGATGAATCCCCACTCCACCAGCTGGGCTCCTCACTGTCCCTCAGAAGAGTAAGTACATGGTGAGATAGTCAAAGGCCTGCAAAGAGTTATGCTAACACCTGCCTACTAAATACTAGTTCATCAGTTGCCCTAGAATTCCACAAACTTCTAAGCATGCACTAGTTCAGAATAAGCTGACTAGAGCTACAGAATTAGGACTGGGAACGGTAGCCAGAGAGTCTCCAGAGAATGCAGAAAAGAGCTTTCCCAGGACCAAACCCAAGCCTCTAGTGTTGGCAAAAAAGCCCCAAGCTCCTGTTGGCACATCTTGCCAGAGACTTGTCTTGGGACAGCAGTGAAATGGTCCATCCAGGGATGTACCATTTGTAGAGACGCCTTTCTGTGGAAGAAGCTCTGTTGGGAGTGGTTAGTTTGTTTTTGACATTTTCCAGATTTCTCATCTCCTGTACCATAATGCTTCCAGGCTAGGAGCCTGGGCTCCTGGGGCCTGGTGGTGGAGAACACTATGTATAACAGTCCCTGAGACACTGTCATGAGCCGGCAAGGCCAGATTGGCAGTCACCTGGCTGCTTTAATTTTTAGCAATTGCCCAGAGCCTTGCCCCCAACCCCCCCCCCCCCAACTACTTATACCATGTATTATTTGTTCACGGGCTAGACATTAGGAGAAAAGATAAAGGCCAGAGTCCATCATCAGCTCCTATAGAAGGGTCAGGGTTCCACTTCTTGACTAGCTCTCAATCAGCTAACTTATATCCATAATTGCCCTATGAAGTCAGGAATCAGGAGTGGCCCAGATGCTGTTTTGTTATGCCAGATGAGATACAGAAGGGATGCAGTTGGGCTGCCAGTTCAGATAGCACTGAGTCCCTTGGATTTAGAAAAACTTACTCAGAACCCTGACAAAGACTCTCCAGAGCCAGTCCTGGGAAACCACTCCCAGTAGGGTGGAAAAAGACTTTCTAGTACCAGACAACTGAAGACACTGTCAGAGTTACACATTCTGACCATTTCTGGAGATGACAAATGTTTCGAGAACCAAACTCTTCATCAAACTTCCAAATCTGCTGCAGAAGACTAATGGGATTTTCTCAGTTCAGAGAGAACAAAAATATGAAGAAGCACTACAAGTATGAGGACATTTTACAAACCAGGAGGGAAGACTACAGAGATGGCGAATGATACCCCTGTCCTAGTCAAATAGTGAACATTAACCCTGTCCTGTAAATGACACCAAGGATGTCAGTGGGAACCTGCATTTAGATGACATTCCTGGTTCTTCTTATCAAGCCTCAGCAGCCCCCACTACCCAAATGGAATCCCCAGGGAGGGGATATCCAGACCAGCTTGATTCCTTCTGGCAGTGGTAGCAGTAAGGGCATGATGCTTACACTCAGAGAGGTTCAAGTTTTATGAGACTGAAGAATCCTAGACCAGTTGTAGAGAATCAGACCCTAAAAGCAGGACTGAGGGGACTGAGCGGCTTAGTAGCTTCCCTTGGTGAGTAGCATTGCTCTAGGAAAGGGGGATAGATAGCTGTTTTCTGGAACCTACTGCCTCTAGGAAGGGCAGCAAAAAGAAGGAAAAGAAAACCACAGTATTCAAATATAGGTCAGTCAGGTTAGACAAGAGTCATCTGGATAAACTGATATACAAACAGATATCCTTTTGGTGAACACACTTCAGGGAAGACAAATGTTGTCCAGGTGAGATGGGAGAAGGAAGGGCAGCGTGGGTGGGCCTTGGTCTTTGTGGACAATTTCAGGCACATGATTTACAATACTTTGTGGATGTCTAACAGGTTGATAAAATATATTATATAAATATATCTCCTACTGTACATGCTGCTCTCTTGTGCAGTCACTGTGACTTCATGCCCCAAACCCAACCAAAGGCATGCTGGGTTGAGCTGTGATGCCGGACTTCTACTTCTTACACCTCTGGGGGGATGGTCAGGAAGGCATGTTACTGGAAAGCTCAGGTTCTAGAAAGGTATCATCAAAATACAAAATCTAAACAATGCCTTCTAAAGTGGGTACACACAGTGGACAGAAAAAAAGGAAAAAAAAAAAAAAACAACAGAGAAAATCCTCCATCTTTTAATATAATAACTTTCCACACCCTCTCCACGTAGAGGCACAAAGGAGCGTGTCTGGGAAGTTTGCCTGGAGTGTGCAGAAAGGTCAGGTTGGACTGCCAGTCACACCCTGAGGCCACGCTAAATCTTTATAAGCCACTGTCTCTGACCTGTACTGTAGCCTGAAAAATAAAGCAAAGTGAGTCAACCCCTGCTCCTCGTTCCTGTCATGTCGCCCCCCACACCCAATACTTCGAGGACCCTCCCTCCCTGTCATCGCTCCTCCAAACATGAAACTTTGGAAAAACTGCTACCTCAGTAGGGTCATGAGGATGCACTGGGTCCTGCACTATCCTGAGGAAGATGGTGACTGGTCTATTGCTGCCGAGGGACTCAGAATCCAGCCTCTTGGATGCAGACCAACGGACTGTCCACCTTCACCAACTTTGGATCCCTCTCCTACTCATTTGCCCTTGGCCTAGGGAGGCTCCTGCTTTACTTCAAAGATAGCCACGCCTTGGGGTTGTGACAGCAATGGCTCATTTAGAGTGGGAACTGGAAGGCATCACTGTTTCAGCAGAAGAAAACAAGACCCAAAGCAGGCCTGTTAGTGGTTTCCCACTACTTAGCGAAGACCATGGCTGTGATATGGCCCAGCAGTGCTTCTGAGAGATGAATGTGACATCCTAGTGATGACGTACTGGGTGGTCTGTGTCCCCTCTATGTCCTGCCTTCATTTTACGCAATTAAACAGAAGAAATAACCCTTTTGACTAAATAAAGCCAGGAGGGCAGATGTGCTACTATATACATTTTTTTTTCTTTAAAAATGTCTTTCCTTTTTTTTTTTGTTTTTTTTCTTAAAAAAGCATTTGAGTTGCAGGTCAGGTGAGTTGGTTCTGGAAGTACTGGTAGTTCTGTTGGTATGAGAGACTTGTCTACGGGCAGGTAAACCCAAGGTTGCCCACAAAGGCGATAACCCAAGCGGCCAGCTGCTGATGCTGTACAAATAGTGAGAAGGAGGAGGACACCGTGAACACGGGCGGAGTCTGGATGGGATAATGCAGAAGACACCTGCTGATGCTCTAACATGGGTGTTGGTGTCACCTCTCAGAAGAGCGAGGCAAGTGAGTACACTATACAGGAGGGCTGTACAAACTGGGCATGGATAGGTAGTTCCTTTGGCGGTCAAGGTGGCTCTACCTGTCCTTGAGCTCTCGTGTCACTCGCTTAGTGATCCGTCCACACATCAGGCCAATCAGGAACAATATACAGATGCTCCCACTGATCACAGAAAGAATGTAGTTCTTGGATGGAGATGTCATTACTTGCATGGCAAGATCAGAGAAGCCATCTGCTGGAGCCACCTAGAAGGACACAGAGCATGTGATCCTCTAAAAGGACTGGGCTGGTGACAGTGCTAGGTCTAATTGTCCCCCTCAATTCCTAGTTGTTTAATTTTTTTTTTTTTTGAGACAGAGACTCAAGCTGTCACCCTGGGTAGAGTGCTGTGGCATCACGGCTCACAGCAACCTCCAACTCCTGGGCTCAAGCGAGTCTCCTGCCTCTGCCTCCCAAGTAGCTGGGACTACAGGCGCCCACTACAACGCCCGGCCATTTTTTTTTTTTTTAGTTGCAGCCGTCATTGTTGTTTGGCAGGCCCAGGCTGGATTCGAACCTGCCAGCTCAGGTGAACGTGGCTGGCACCTTAGCTTGTTAAGCCACAGGCGTCAAGCCCTAGTTGTTTAATTTTAATTCCTAGTATTTCTTTTGGGGAGGAAGGGAAATGGACAAGAAAATCAACACAGAGCTACAACTCTTTCCTGATCATAAAGAGGATAAAACCGTACGTCTGCTGCACAGAATTAGGAATATAGTGAGATGCAAAGAGGTCCATCATCCACTATTCTATCACTACTAGCATAGTAACACTAAGCACTTGACAGTGTTCTGTCACTCACAGAATCTTCACACCAAGCCTAGAAAGGTTTCATCACTTCCATGTTGCAGATAAAGGGATAGTGGCCCAGGGTAAGGGTGGGTAAATGACATCCAAGAGGCCACAAGTTCTTAAGTACTTTGATTTATGCTCTTTCTTCATTGTGTTTGCTGCCTTTTTAAAAAACAGAAAAGGTGAGATTGTGTTTTATGTTAATTCTATAGTTAGAATTACACTCACCATTACAATGTAAGCATTCCTCATATCAAAAACAGTGGGCAGATATTACTTGTAATGATAGAATCTACTTAAAATAGTTTATCAGTTGTTATCCTGTTTTCCACTGCTGGGTCCAATGGACCTCTACAGTAGCCTGCTGTGGCAGAATCTGGACTGAAAGGTTCCTGTGGTGCACACAGACCTGTTCTTTGAGTCTCAGCCTGGGTGCTAGGAGTGTTCTGGCCCAGAGATGGCCAGGCTGTTTCTATGCTCCTCCCATGTACACAGAATAATAGAGCAGAGAGGCATGAGAGTAATAAGATTTGAGCACCAACAGTTGCCAACACGAAACACACAGAGTCACTCTGAGTCATTCTCCAACAATGCTACCCAGCCCAAAGGAGTAGGAACCAATGGAGGAAGAACAGACTAATGTAGGAGCTCTCTTGGCTGCTTCACTGGCCAGGCTCAAAAGGCAACTCTCTTCTCTTGGGAGAAGGGGTGAGGGAATGTTCCCTATTGTGACAAAGATGATCCTTCCCTTACATCTCCCTTCTGCCTAGGTATGAAGACTCTCTGGTCACTCCCTCTTGCTTTGTTACCCTTGACCTGGAAGCATATAGGAAGAATGGGCCAAGAAGTAGGGGTGTTCCTGTAGTCACTTTCTGATCTAAGGTCACTGGGAATCTCTATCCCAGTGTGAGCTGATACAAAAACATGGATCTAGAAACCTGAGAGATCTCAGGCAAATCAGGATTTCTAAAGTCAGTTTCTTCCCCCATGAAGTGAAGCACTAATTATCCTAATTACCTCATAGGGTTCAAGGTAATGAGGTGTTTTGTAAACTACAAAGCAATGTACATGTGAGAAGAACTGTTATTCTTATAGAGGCTGAACTTTTGTAAGAAAAATTTTTACCAGCCTAAGTCTGCTTCTATACATTCACTAGTGTCCAGAAGTTTCTCTCTATCCTATTCTTCTCCATGTTATAGACCAAGTAAGGACTGGTCTCACATATATATCTTTCTCCCAAAGACTATGTAAAATTATTTATTTATTTTGAGACAGAGTCTCAAGCTGTTGCCCTGGGTAGAGTGCCATGACGTCACAGCTCACAACAACCACAAACTCTTGGGCTTAAGCGATCCTCTTTTTAGCCTCCCAAGTAGCTGGGACTACAGGCGCCGGTCATAACACCTGGCTATTTTTTGGTTATAGTTGTCATTGTTGTTTGGCGGGCCTGGGCTGGATTCGAATCTGCCAGCTCCAGTGTATATGGCTGGTGCCCTAGTAGCTTTAGCTATAGGTGCTGAGCTTAGACTACGTAGAATTATAAAAACAAGCTTTAAGACAATGTTGCATTTCTTTCTTTTTTATTGGGCATGTTGTTTCTTTCCTCCTTGGGGGATTCACTTTTCAGTGGTGAACCATGGGCAACTGAGGGCAGAAATCAGTGGTCTGGCAAAGCTTCCCAGACACAGCCCAATGCAAAGGGATTTGGTGGTGTCAGGCTCATGAACAGCCAAGGATTTTTTTCTCTAATTTTTTTTTTAAGATTTATTTTTACCTTTTTGTCTTTCTTTTTTTGAGACAGAGTCTCATGATGTCTTCCTGGGTAGAGTGCTATGGCGTTGTAGTTCACAGCAACCTCAAACTCTTGGGCCTAAGTGATTCTCTTGCCTCAGCCTCCCAAGTAGCTGGGACTACAGGCGTACACCACAATGCCTGGCTATTTTTTTGCTGTAGTTGTCGTTGTTTGGCAGGCCCGGGTTGGGTTCAAACACGCCAGCTCTGGTATATGTGGCTGGTGCCCTAGTGGCTGAGCTATAGGTGCCAAGCTCTGGCCATTTTTTTTTTTTTTTTTTTGCTATAGTTTATCATTGTTTGGCAGGCTGGGGCCAAGGTCTAACCCACCAGCCCTGGTGTATGTGGCAGGCGCCCTAGCTGCTGAGCTACAGGTGCTGAGCCTGTTTTTACTTTTTTTTTTTTTTGAGACAGAATCTCAGGCTGTCACCCTGGGTAGACTGCCATTGTGTCACAACTCACAGCAACCTCCAATTCTTGGGCTTAAGTGATTTTCTTGCCTCAGCCTCCCAAATAGCTGGGACAACAGGTGCCCACCACAACGCCTGGCTATTTTTTTTTTGTTCTTGTTGCAGTTGTCATTGTTGGTTTAGCAGGCCCAGGCTGGGTCTGAATCAGCCAGCCTTGGTGTATGTGGCCGGCACCCTACCCACTGAGCTATGAGCGCCGCATATTTTTACTTTTTTTTTTGAGAAAGAGTTTTAAGCTGTCACTCTGGGTAGAGTACCACGGCGTCATCATAGCTCACAGCAACCTCCAACTCTTGGGCTCAAGCGATTCTCTTGCCTCAAGTTTTCTATTTTTACCAGAGATGGGATCTTGTTCTTGCTCAGGCTGGTTTCAAACTTGTGAGCTCAAGCAATCCACCCACCTTGGCCTCTGAGAATGCTAGGATTACAGGTGTGAGCCACTGTAGCTGGCCAAATCAAGGAGTTTTAAAAGTGCAATGATCTAGTTTTTAAATATTAATACACTTATTACTAATCTCACATTAAGGACAAGAAGATCAGTGAACTATCTCAAAGAGACTGAAAAATGACAGAGAGATTGCCACATTAGGAGATTCTTTTCATCGTTACCTTTGCTGCATAACTCCACATTTCAATCCGGTCATTGAGGCGTTTTTTACACTCAGGTTGTAACCTCACCCGCTTATCCTCCAGAGCTTCCATGAGACAGGACATTTCTGTGGTGAAAGCAGAGAAGAAGAGTCTGAAACTACAGATTAGAGAAATTTCTGTATAATTGGAGAAAAGGTTATTCAACTACCAAAAAATTAGATCCGAAGGTTTAACAAAGTTAAATTCATTCTAGGAAATCTGACCCCAAATCCAACATGGTGGCTCGGCACCTGCAGCTCAACGGGCTAAGGCGCCAGCCACGTACACCTGAGCTGGCGGGTTTGAATCCAGCCTGGGCCCGCCAAATAACAATGACCGCTGCAACCAAAAAATGGGCGGCGTTGTGGCAGGCGCCTATAGTCCCAGCTACTTGGGAGGCGGAGGCAAGAGACTTGCTTGAGCCCAGGAATTGGAGGTTGCTGTGAGCTGTGATGCCACAGCACTCTATCCAGGGTGACAGCTTGAGGCTCTGTCTCCAAAAAAAAAAAAAAAAATCCAACATGGAGAGGAA
>CAUYON010138407.1:0-18065 GCA_963573935.1 Arctocebus calabarensis | reverse complement strand
GCTTTTCCTAGGAATTGGCCATGAACTCACAACACTTAGCTAAATTATTCATACATTAAGCTCAGTGAGTTCTTAGAAATTTCTGCTTAAGAAGCATAAGTCTTTTTGCCTTGCAAGGTTACATGTGACAGGAACCTACTGTTGTTATCTTTGCAAACCTGCTGGTTAAGGTATTTGTTAACTAAGATGGAAGTAGTATTTATAGCTTTATAGCTTATTGATAGCATCATAAAAAGTAGCAAATGTCAAAGTGAATCAGAGAAATAGTTCATTTTTTTTTTTGGAGACAGAGTCTCACTTTGTAGCCGTGGGTAGAGTGCTGTGGCATCATAGCTCACAACAACCTCAAACTCTTGGGCTCAAGCAATCCTCTTGCCTCAGCCTGCCGAGTAGCTGAGACTACAGGCGCCTGCCACAATGCCTGGTTAGGTTTTTTTTGGGAATTACTGAAGATTTAAATGCATTGTTGTAACCAAGCCCATGAACTCTTTTTTTCTGGTGAGAAAGGGCAAGAAGAATCTTTTTTTTTTTTTTTTTTGAGACAGAGCCTCAAGCTGTCACCCTGGATAGAGTGCCGTGGCATCACAGCTCACAGCAACCTCCAATTCCTGGGCTCAAGCGAGTCTCTTGCCTCTGTCTCCCACGTAGCTGGGACTACAGGCGCCCGTCACAACGCCCGGCCATTTTTTGGTTGCAGCCGTCATTGTTCTTTGGCGGGCCTGGGGGCTGGATTCGAACCCACCAGCTCAGGTGTACGTGGCTGGCGCCTTAGCCTGTTGAGCCACAGACGCCGAGCCACAAGAAGAATCTTGACAAGGCCACCAGAAATACTTCTTCCCAACAGAATCCAAAAGAAGAGGAAGCCCTAAATCGATGTAGTCCTAACTCAGAGTTTGAAAACTAATATAACGGCTCGGCACCTATGGCTCAATGGGCTAAGGCGCCAGCCACGTACACCTGAGCTGGCGGGTTCGAGTCCAGCCCGGGCCCGCCAAACAACAATGATGGCTGCAACCAAACAATGACCGGGCGTTGTGGCGGGCGCCTGTAGTCCCAGCTACTTGGGAGGCAGAGGCAAGAGGAATTGGAGGTTGCCATGAGCTGTGATGCCACACACTCTATCCAGGGTGACAGCTTGAGGCTCTGTCTCAAAAAAAAAAAAAAAAGAAGAAAACTAATATAACAGGCTAAGTGAAATAAGCAGGCTTTATCTACATAAGAATCAGGAAACAGCCTGCAGGTGACTTATCTGCAAGGGTACAAGGTGCTTCTTCCTCCCTCCAAGTCCTCAGTCCCATCTTCAGAACACCAGAGGAAAGGACAGGAAGTTGGTCACTTCTTGCTTCTCTGCTTATCCTCGTCTTTGCCTTTACCTTTTGAATCCTTGTTATTGTATTTGTCCCTTGGCAATTTGAAACCACCAGTTTCCCTCTGTACCACAGTGCCTCGCCACCAGGCCTGGAGCTTTACGATGCTTCTCAATGCCAAGAGCTCCTGTTCCATCTTCTTCCTGCTCTTCTCCTTTTCTATACGATCTTTGATGACGACATGTTCATACTCCCTTTCATCTTTGCAAGGCCTTGAAAGTGTGCTAAGTTCCTGGCCTTTGCAGCTTTGCGAGCATTTAGTTCATTCTGTTTCATTTCTGTGCCCTTATCAAATTTCTCCATCCAGAATTCTAGCTGCTCCTTTTTAAGGATTCCTTCAATCTCCCCATGAATCCAGTTCTCTTCTGCAGTTCTCATCCGCAGTTTCTCAGTCTCCTCCAGCAAGAGTTCCTCTGTTTTTGTTGCATTTTTTCTGGGTCTGGGCAATCTGCAGCTTAGTATTTTTTTTCGTATACTGATTTTCCAAGTTGCCTTCATCTCAATTGATCCTCAATTCATCTCAATTCATTTCAATTGATCCTTGAGGTGAGCAATATATTCATTCCGATTCTGTACTTCAAATTGCCATTCTTTTTTAACATTAACTAGCTGTTTTTGAAGAGATTTTATCTTTTTCCTTCCTTCTTCCTCCGTTTTGTTTTCCCTGTTTGTTTAAAGCTGCCAGGAGATTAGTGAAAGGGCCTGAATCATTCGACTCCTTAATGGTATCTGCAATCCCATCACTGAAAAATTGCCTGTCCATCTGAATTTTCTTCAGTGTCCCTGTTGTTGTTATGCTCTGCCTTGAATGTTGTTTGAAGACAAGGTCTTGCACATTGTTAAACTCCATAGCAGTTTGGCCTCCTTATCTGGTTACTGGCAACGTGCTTCCTTCTTTAGGTAATTTTTGCAATTGTTGCATGAATTGGAGGTTTGTCTAGGCTTTTCCCCTCTACATTCATTTCTTTGCTTTTCATGCTGGCGCTTAGTCTTCTTCACACTGAATTGGCATGACATAGTGTAGAATGGAGGGCTGGTCTAGTGTACCTTCCAGAGCTGCAGAGACCCTCAACACATCTGGGAGGGAGAATGGCTCTGATTTCTGGGATGATTCCTATACTTGTGGCCATAGCTATTCCTTCTTCTTCTGTAGCAGCAGGTGGTTCACCAGTTACTGAAACCATCATCTCAGAATGCCCAACTTGTAGAGGAAGGTTTGAGGCTTCCAACTTGACTTCCATTCTTCTTGAGTTAGTCTTGTAATCTCCCATGGGGTATTTACAACGTCACGAAAATGCAGCCGCTCGTTCCTCCTGTCTCCACATCGTCATCTCTCATTAGGCTACTTTCAGGGGTCTGTTACTTGATCTTCCTGTGGGTGCCTTAGCCTCCTTAGCCTCAGCACAGTGAGCCTTCGTGCTCCTGGCCTTTCTCTTCCAGGATAGGTAGGATCCGAGAATATCTGTTGTTTCTTCCTACTCCCGTAGGGTACAAGGGAAAGACACAGCCATGTTCGCGAATGAACCTTAGACTCAGTCTTGAGGAGTAGGGTAGGGATGGAAGTTGCGGGTGGGGGTGAGGGGGTGTCTTGGAGTAGAGCTAAAGCCTTTCCACCTACAGCACTCCTGGACGCAGAACTAAGCAACCAAGGTAAGGTGTGTCTACTGCCTGGTTAGTTTTTAAGAGATGGGGGTTTTGCTCTTGCTCAGGCTGGTCTTGAGCTCATGAGCTCAGGTGATCTGCCCACCTCGGCCTTCCAGAGTGCTGGGATTACAGGTGGGATTTTTTTTTTTTTTTTTTTAGAGACACAGTCTTACTTTGTCACCCTCACTCGGTAGAGTGCTGTGGTGTCATAGCTCACAGCAACCTCCAGCTCCTGAACTTAAGCGATTCTCTTGCCTCAGCCTCCCAAGTAGTGGGTACTACAGGTGCCCGCCACAACGCCCCGCTATTTTTTTGTTGCAGTTTGGCTGAGGTCGGGTTTGAACCCGCCACCCTTGGTATATGGGGCCGGCGCCCTACTCACTGAGTCACAGGCATCGCCCGTTGGGATTTGTTTATTTATTGCCCTCCCTCCTTCTGCCAAATGTCTTTCCCCTCCCCCCACCGCTTCCGTCCATCCCCTAACTGGGCCATATTAGTGTTTTATTGTTCTTATGAGCATGTAATTGTTCATATATTGATTTCATATTAGTATGGAGTACATGGGATATTTATTTTTCCATTCTTGCCATACATCACTAACAATAATCTATTGTAACTCCATCCAGGTAAATGTTAAAGATGTAAAGGGGCATAGATCTTTCAACCATTATTCTCAGAACTGGAACATACGGTCTAAAAATTCCCTTTTAGTTCTTTTGTTTTATGTTGCTTTGTCCCTGTGCGTCTAGCAGTTCACTCTTAGATTTTATTGTTCTTGGTCAAAGGTTGCTTCAAGACTTATAGAGCAAAGAGCAGATTGGCTGTGATCTTCCTTAATTTGAGAGGAAAAAAAAAATTCAGAGAATAATGAAGATACCTAGTATCTGAGAAGTGATTTTTAAAGATAAGCAAAAAACATAATATGTACCCAATTAAAAAAATTAAAGTATGTAAATTAACCTTAACTCTGATTTTTCAAAGCAGATAGTTGAAAAAGAGGTTTAAAATTTTTTACACTTATCTGTTTCAGACCATAAGTACTCTGCCTTCTCCGGAATTGATTCTGAGTACTGAATTGAGTCAGTACTACTGAATAAAGTACCCACTAGAAACCTCTGGTATAGATCCAGACACAAAGGATAGCATTTACAGAAAGAAAAAAGTAAAAGCCTCTAATTCAGGACTTACCTCATTCCATTCTCCTTTTATTGGTCTCCTTGTTCTTTTTTTTTTTTTGAGACAGCGTTTCACTTTGTTGCTCTTGGTAGAGTGCCATGGTGTCACAGCTCACAGCGACCTCCAACTCACGGGCTTAAGTGATTCTATTGCCTCAGCCTCCCAAGCAGTTGAGACTACAGGCGCCTGTTTTTTTTTTTTTTTTTTTTTTTAAATAGATAAGGTCTTGCTCTGGCTCAGGCTGGTCTCAAACCTGTGAGCTTAGCAATCCACCCACCTGGGCCTCCTGGAGTGCTAGGATTACAGGCATGAGCCACTGCACCCGCAGTCTCCTTTATCTAATAAAGATGTCTCCATTCAATCACCTGCCTTCGTGAGAGACACAAGATATTTTTTCTTCTGAACATTAAAAATCGCCAAACTGAACAGGATGGCTTTTGAACAGATTATACATGTTTTCCCACAGGCAAACTATGAACCATGTTTACCTAAAAAAGGTGTAAATCGTGGTAAACCATGATTACCTAAAAAGTACTCACTTTTAAAGCTTAGGATACTCTAAATAGCTCTAGAATCAGTTTTTTGTTTGTTTTTTTTTTCAGCAAACGCTTATTAAACACCTGCTGTGCGTTGGTCACTGTGCAGAGGATGAGATGTCAGTGCTGGGAATTTATAGTCGACCACTCAGCTTGACATCACTGCTTTTCGTTATCACTGAATCCTGGAAAGGGTGTCCTGTCCTGGGGAGAATTCATTAAGGAATATTCAAGCTTTGGGTTAAGAGGAAGTAATTGAGCATCTATAAAAAAAATTTAACATGGCTCGGCGCCAGTGACTCAATGCGCTAAGGTGCCAGCCACATACACCTGAGGTGGTGGGTTCGAATCCAGCCTGAGCCCGCCAAGCAACAATGACGGCTGCAACCAAAAAATGGCTAGGCGTTGTGGCGGGCGCCTATAGTCCCAGTTACTTGGGAGGCAGAGGCAATAGACTCTCTTGAGCCCAGGAATTGGAGGTTGCTGTGAGCTGTGATGCCACCACACTCTATCCAGGGTGACAGCTTGAGGCTCTGTCTCAAAAAATAAATAAATAAATAAATAAATAAAAATTAAAAAAAAATTTAACATGTTAGTGCAACTGGTGACCCACTTGGATGTGACCAGCATTTACTTAATACTCATTTAAAAAATCTATGTAGTTTTCCCTTTTCCTTTTCTGTTCTCTCTTTCTCTCTTTCTTTCTTTTTCTCTCTCCCTCTAGCCCCCTTCTCCCCTTTTATCTTCTATCTCTTCTTCCTCAGCCCATTCTTTTTTCCTTTTTTACATTTTTTGAGACAGTCTCGCTCTGTCATCCTGGGCAGAGTGCTATGGCATCATCATAGCTCATAGCAACCTCAAACTCTTGGGCTTGAGCAATCCTTCTTGCCTCAGCCTCCCAAGTAATTGGGAACTACAGGTGCTCTCCATAATGCCCAGCTGGTTTTTCTGTTTTTAGTAGAGATGGGGTCTCGATCTTTCTTAGGCTGGTCTTGAACTCCTGAGCTCAAGCAAACCATCCATCTCAGCTTCCCAGAGTGCTAGGATTACAGGTGTGAGCCACTGTGCCCAGCCTCATTCTGTTTTCTTATTTGACTTGAGCTCTATTTATTGGGCATAATACGAAATCTAAACTAATTTTTTTTGAGACAGATTCTTACTCTGTTGCCCACAGTAGAGTGCCGTGGCATCATAGCTCACAGCAACCTCAAAGTCTTGGGTTTAAGCCATTCTCTTGCCTTAGCCTGTGGAGTGGCTGGGACTACAGTTGCCCACCACAACGCCCAGTTATTTTTAGAGATGGGGCCTTGCTCTTCTCAGGCTGGTCTTGAACTTCTGAGCTCAAGTGATCCACTCGCTTTGGCCTCTTACGCCACCACGCCATGTGTAATCTAGGCTAATTTTAAAATATTTGTGGGTTGGAAAAATAATGTGCCTTCATTCATAATTTTAAAATCAAGTTAGCAGTATTATTTACAAGTTTAGTTTACTTATTCCCTAAGAAAAAAACAGATCCTGGGCATGTAATTACACGTTAATTATGCTACATGATTTTTATCATTTTTATTGCACCATTTTTTGTCAGTCCTTACTTTCTGTGCTTTATTTATCATACAATTAAAAACAGATGCTGATTTATTGAACTTTAACATGGATCCCTAATTCAAATAAGAGCAAATATAAAAAGTCCTTTATGTAATTTATTCAAACTTTCAGGGCATGGCAGAATGCCATTTTCAGTATATATATCCATGATTTAGTGTTCTGTCCACATTGCATTTTGCTGTGGGTGATTTTTTTTTTAGTCCTAAAAGGGGACAGGTTGAGGAAAGTCACCCACACCTCCCATCTGTCCTTAGGGTGTGTTTGTCAGAATGGACTCCTGCTGGAGTGGCCCTGGAGGGCAGAGAGGGCAGGAGATGCCTCTGCAGGGCTCCGTTCTTTGTGGTCCTGTGCCCTGGCTCTTACACCAGTCACTTCTTTGGGCAGCAAACTTTTTTTTAAAATGATGTCACAGGCTCTTTCTAGCCCTAACAATCTGAATCTGCTCAATCCACCATAAATTTTAGTATATCCCATTTGCCGAGGGCCAGGAGAGGTCATGCCTATGATCCCAGCACTTTGGGAAGTCAAGATGAGAGGATCACTTGAGGCCATGAGTTCAACACCAGCCTGAGAGTGAAGGTCCATCTCTACAAAAAATAGGAAAGAAAAAAAACAGTAGCCACGCGTGGCTGCATGCACCAGTAGTCTGAGCTACTCAGGAGGCTGAGATGGAAAGGTTGCTTGAGTCTAGACCGTAGGAATTTGAGGTTTGCAGTAAGCTGTGCTGACACCACTTCATTCTAGCCTGGACACCAGAGTGAGACTGTGTCTCAACCCCGCCACCCCCCACATACACAAAGGGGCAAAAGGAGCAAAAGAAAAAGCCCACTTGCCTAAGAGACAAGATCATTTATTAAATTTTAACACAATGAATGTCACTGGGACGACGTACATTGAAAGGCTGTTGAGCAGATAGCACATCTGTCACAGGTCCTGTGCCTGGAGCTGTCCAGGGTCTGAATTGGGCCGTCTCATGGTGTCCAGGCGCACCTTTTCCTTTCTTCCCTAAAGAGGACTACTTGCAGTGTGGAGTGCAGCTGGATTATCCCAGAGAAAGGCAGAAATCCCATTTCTCCTAAAATTTGGGGGTCCAGCTGTCTGATGGGCCTGGTGCCCTTGCCAGAGGCCTCACATTCACCAGTGTACCTAGGAGCATCTCCTTAGGCAACTTTCAGGAAAAAGGTTATGTGAAGGTCACCCTCAAAGCGCAGCTGGCAGAAGGCAGCAGCAAAGCCGCACGTGCGGGAGACCATGCTTTGTTCTTTTCTCCTAGTTTTCGGGGCTCTATATCCTGTCCTTCACCATCATCATGCTGGGGTTTATCCTGTACTGCTCCACCCCGACCCGCACGGCAGAGCCGGCCGAAAGCACCGTGCCTGCAGTCACCAGCATTGGGATCGACAACCTGGGCCTGAAGCTTGAGGAGAACCTCCAGGAGACTCACTCTGTGGCCTTGTAGCTGGAGAAGACAGCGCTCACTGGTCCCCCTCGGATGGAGCAGAGTCTGCTGACTGCTGAGGGACACGGGGAAATACCAGACTCAGGGTGAACACTCTGCATCATTGCACTTGATCCAGGGGTTAGATTTAGAAAGAAACACTAAACAATGTATTCAAAGTAGAAAGACCAAGAGAGAGCAGAACCCAGGCTAGGACTGTGTTTCCGATGTTTGAGGACCAACACCTGTTAGTGTCCGGGAGGCGAGTGTGGGCCCCATGCTGGGGAGAGCAGGGCAGGAGGGAGGCCCAGGAGTGAGGGGGCCTCAGGACGGGGCTGGGCTTTGTGGGTAGGAGTAGGGCAGTCCAGGGTGGCTCTGGAGTAGCTTTCTTCGGTTTGAGGCTTTGAGTTTTTAATCTGTGTCATTGTCCACAGGACTTGTGGCCTTAGGCATGTGAGGCCTGGTGAAGATTGCATATGGTGGGAAGATGGGTGGGCCAGCACTTAGAAGTCCTGAGGTTCAAGTAGGAGCACTACAGCAGCTTTAGGCTGGAGTGCGGTCAACTTAGGAACCCTCTCCTAATTTTTTTAAAAAACATCTCTCCTCCGTCATTCATTCCAGGTTGATCAAACTCTTCTCTGCTCCCACAGTCTGTGACGCTGGACACTTTTTCTGCATTTTCAGTCTTAGATTCTATTCTCCAGGATTTCTTAGACTAGAGTAAATGAGTGCATGTTATCCTTTCTGAAAACTTCTCATGACCTCCTGAGTCATAATTAGTAAACTAAATTATCCAAAAAAGGAGAAAACTTCATTTCTATAACTGGTAGATAAAAATAGATTATCATCGAAAAGAAAACACAAAAGTAATAATTTCTCAGAGTATGCCCAGCAACCCTGCGAGCCCTCAGTGTTAAAAGAAGATTCTACCCCATTTCTTCCCAAATACTTGTAATGACATGAGATTTTTATCATACATACTTCAATGCAAAATGTTAACAGGTAGCATCAGTATAATGTCAACCAACAAAATGCCACTTTAAGGAAACTGTATGTAATTTTTTTTATAATAAATGATGGATAAGTGTTCATATTAGTAAAAGACTTTGAATTCCTGGGAGTACAGTGACTGGTTTCATTTGTTTTTTTACATTTTATTTTTCTTCTTTCCCTTGTGCATGATAAATGACTTAATTTAATATCCAGGATTTCTTGATATTCACCTTTTCAGAGTCATGCCTTCTGTAAGGTGAGGCAAAGCTGTCTATCTGGGGCTGTCCCCGAGACTGAGGGAATTCAGAGCGGGCTCACAGACCATTTACAGGAATACATACTTTCCAGATCGGAATTACCACAATGGGCTTTTTACTTTTGAGTGAAATAATTTTTCATTCTCTACCATGAAATAAAACTTCCTTTTCAATTGATGGTTGTTTTTCATTAATAACTACGTGTTATCAGTGAATGGAGAAAGTTTGATTACAATGTTTGGCTACTTAGGGAAGACTTGATTTGATTAGCATACTGATTGTCATCATTATTTAAAAATTTGTGACTTTGTGCTCATTTTCCCGATGACAGCTGTAGTCAAAACCGTGGTTGCTGGGTGGCGCCTGTGGCTCATCGAGTAGGGCGCCGGCCCCATATACCGAAGGTGGCAGGTTTAAACCCGGCCTCAGCTGAACTGCAATAAACAGAAAAATAGCCAGGCATTGTGGCAGGCGCCTATAGTCCCAGCTACTCGGGAGGCTGAGGCAAGAGAATCGCCTAAGCCCAGGAGTTGGAGGTTGCTGTGAGCTGTGTGATGCCACAGCACTGTACCAAGGGCAATGAAGTGAGAGTCTGCCTCTACAAAAAACTAACAAATAAACAAACAAAACCGTGGTTGCTGGAGGCGTCCATGCTCAGTGGGTAGGATGCCTGCCACATTTAACAAGGCTGGTGGTGGGTTCGAACCTGGCCCGGGTCAGCTAAACAGCAATCACAATTGCAACAAAAAAATAGCTGGTGAGGGTGACATAGTAAGACTCTGTCTCAAAAAAATAACAGCCCCCACCCCCCCAAATTGTGGCTGCTGATCCTCCGTCTGTAAGATTGCTATTTAACTGTCAGTGTCATTCACAAGGTCTTTGGTTACATGTTTGGGCGTTCAGCAAACTCAGACCTGCACAGTGTGGTGGACTTTAGAAAAAAGAACCCTAGGAAATCACCCAAATCTCAACTTGTCTCTGTTAACTTCTAGAAATATACTTTGTTTACATATTAAAGTGAAAACACAAAATTAAACATTTTAGAGAATGAACTTTGAAGGACTTGAGTCTGAGTGTTCTTGGAAAAACCTTAAGTTGCTCCTTGTAACTGTGATTTCTGTCCCTCCTCAATAAACAAATATTTATTGAATGTTTACTATGTTCTAGTCTTTGAAACTTGGCTAATAATGTTAATAATCAAGGAATTTGAAAACCTTGACCTCTGATCTATGGAAGGGCTTTAGTTATGTCTTGTTGAATTCCCATTTTTACTCCCCTTCGCCCAGTTCCTTTTTTAAAAGTTCCTTCCTAAACCCTAGGAAGGTGATGCAGTTTGTCTAAGTTTTATGTCTAAAAGTGCTAGTTCATTATACTCCCCAAACTTAGTAGAAGGTCAAACACTGGAGATGCTTTTTAAAAATAAAGATTCTCTGCTGGGCAAGGTGGCTCACCTGCAATCCTAGCTAGCACTCCGGGAGGCTGGGGCAGGAGGATTACTTGAGCTCAGGATTTGATACCAGCCTGGAGACCCCATCTCTACTAAAAGTAGAATAACTAGCCAGGCATTATAGCAGGCCCCTGTAGTTCCAGCTACTTGGGAGGCTGAGGCAAGAGGATTGCTTGAACCCAGAGTTTGAGGTTGCTGTGAGCTAGGCTGACACCATGGGACTCTATCTCAAAAATATTCTCTAGGGATATTCCCTATCCCATAGTTACTGAGTCAGTTTCCAAGGGTGGGGCGTGATTATCTCTGCGCTCTATTTCCTAAAACACCTGATGCACGGATCGTCTTTGGTGCCGTTAGCGCCCCCTGGAGTGCTTGTGGTTCATTTCCCTTCCATGAAGTAAACACCTAACGCCCAGAAATGTCTTTCTAGCCCTTTGGTCCATTTTGTCTGGAGTATTAAATAAACTTTGCCTTTGGTCCTAGTTTAGGATATTGAAGGGGAGATTGATCTAAAGTGAGGTCTTTTATGCAAAACATGTACTTATCAAGTTTTGGGGCTCTGCTAACCCTGCACTGGTTTCCTCCCATGTCCTTTAATCCCAGTCTTTCCCTTGGCCTGCTTCTAAGCTGGAGAGGGGCGAAGTAGTACCAATCTGGACATGTCAGAATTCAGAATTCAGTGTCCCAGAGAAGCAGTGCTTGGAATGACTGGCAACTATTTGATAGTAATACTGTAAGGCTGTGCATCCTGCCTTAAACAAATTTGTGATAACTAGTTTAACCAACTTAGACAACACTGCTTCCCTGGAAAAAAATGTGTTTTCAAACATCTGGATTACACACAAATTTAAAACAAGATTTTAAACAGTATATTTTAACCCTTTTTTTTGTTTGTTTTGTGGAAGTCTCACTTTGTTGCCCTCAGTGGAGTGCGGTGCCATCACAAGCTCACAGCAACCTCAAACTCTTGGGTTCAAGAGATTCTCTTGCCTCAGCCTCCCAAGTAGCTGGGACTACAGGTGCCACCACAACGCCTGACTATTTTTAGAAATGAGGTCTGGCTGTGGCTCAGGCTGGTCTCTAAACCGTGAGCTCAGGCAATCCACCCGCTTTGGCCTCTCTGTAACAGTATATTTTGGCCAGGCGCAGTGGATCAGGCCTGTAATCCTAGCACTCTGGGAGGGTGACATAGTGAGACTATCTCAAAAAACAAAACAAAAAAACTCCAGTATATTTTGATTGACACAATGTATTAAAAATATTGTTCTAGTAAGTGTCACTAACTACATTTCATGCACTCAGTAGCCACATGTGGGTATTAACTACCGTGCTGGGCCATGCGACTTACCTTGTTCATAGTAGGCTATCTGAGGAATCATTGGTGTTATATAAATTGTCTTATTACAGAGATTAATAGTCTGAAATTATAAATGTGTTCGATACAACCCATAAGCTATAAAATCTATTAATGAAGGTAAGAAATTATCTGAATACATGCTGATTCCTGATGCTAAAACTCAGGAGCAAACTCAGCTTCTGCAACACAACACATTCTTTCTTTAAGAACCTGGAAATCTGATCTGTTAAACAATATTGATTTTTTTTTCAATTTTTTGGTAGCTATTCACGACATTAAAAAAAGCCCCCCCTTGCTGAATAATGTAATAGTGTTGCTAAATTGTTCTATAGTATTGAATAAATGTAATATACAACGAGGTTATGGATACGCTGTCAGAGGAGAAGGCTTTGCTGGTGCCATTTTTGCTATTTGTGTTTTGAAGCTAGGTTCTCACTTGTGGACAGGCAGTTAATACTTTCTCATCTTTCTGATACCAGCCTCTTACCAGTGGAGCTTCCAGCAGATAGTGCTTTAACAATTGTGACAACCCCAAAATCTGTGACATAAACAATAGTCTGTCTCATTTTATAGCCCCTCTATAATGTCCTCTTAAATCTATGGATTTTGTTTTGTTTTTATAGAGGGTACTATGACAATTATCTTCAGCAGAGATTGCCTTTTGGTTAACAATTAAAGAACTGGGGTCTCAGAAAAGTGGGAACATCCTTCACAGGTCACACAGAGTTTGGTGGCTAGGTTGGGTGATTAAAACCCGGGAATTTTAACCTTTCAATTTAGTCAGCAGCGGAAGTTCCCACTCAGTGAATTCCCAGGGGGTCACAGTTCCTGCAAAACTGCTGAGCCAGCGAATACAAATGCATCTCTACTAAGAGCTGTAGGAAAGATTTTCTTGGAAAAACTAGCTTGGTGGTACAGTTTTCTCTGCAACTGTGGAGACTGCCCTTTTCAGAATCTGTTCACAATTCTTCTCTGTGGGATCTTATGTATGCATGGTCACGATTCTCTTTTCTACCATAATTATGGTGATGTGCCATTTCATCTCCATTTAATCACTTAGTATCTGGACAGATCCTCAGCCTTCAAAAGATACTAAATAAATCAAGGAAATTCAGTAGATAGCCACTTAACTGATTAAAAGGCAAGAGATTTATGAGGAAATTAGGTAATGCTGAATATGCATTTCTCCAATAGTCATATAAAAGGTGTTTTGAGAGGTCTGACAATATACAGGGTGGATGCAAAGTTCGTGTGCAATTTCAAGTAGTTTAACAGGGCGGTGCCTGTGGCTCAGCAAGTAGGGCACCAGCCCCGTATACTGAGGGTGGTGGGTTCAAACCCGGCTCCTGGCCGAACTGCAAAAACAAAAAAATAGCCAGGCGTTGTGGGCGCCTGTAGTCCCAGCTACTCAGGAGGCTGAGGCAAGAGAATCACCTAAGCCCAGGAGTTGGAGGTTGCTTTGAGCTGTGTGATGCCATGGCACTCTACCAAGGGTGAAAAAGTGAGACTCTGTCTCTATAAAAAAAAAAAAAAAAAGTTTAACAAAGTAAACTGCACATGAACTTTATGACCAGCCTATATATATATTTTACCTCCCCTTCCATGCAAAAGAATTGATGTCCCAAGGTTTATTCTCCTGAGGCTCAAACTTTCATAATGCATTTTATTCCTTGGTTTAAATATTGTTGTCTTTGGGCGGCGCCTGTGGCTCAGCGAGGAGGGGGCCAGCCCCATATACCGAGGGTGGCGGGTTCAAGCCCAGCCCTGGACGAACTGCAAAAAACAAAAAACAAACAAAAAAAATTGTCCTCTTCTAGCAATCTTAATTTAAAATGCAGACATGGCCAGGTGCAGTGGCCTGTAATCCTAGCACTCTGGGAGGGTGAGGCAGGTGGATTGCCTGAGCTCAGGAGTTTAAGACCAGCCTGAGCAAGAGAAAGCCTCCCCCATGTCTACTAAAAGTAGAAAAATTAGCCAGGCATCTTGGCAGGTGCCTGTAGTCCCAGCTGCTCTGAAGGCTGAGGCAGGAGGATCGCTTGAGCCCAGGAGTCAGGTTGTTGTGACCTAGGCTGACACCATGGCACTCTACCCTGGGCAACAGAGTGAGACTGTCTCGAAAAAAAAAATGCAGACAGTTTTGGAGAAGGAAATTTAGATCGAAAGGGGTAGGGAATTGATACCAAAAAAACAATATGAGCCATTTGAACAGTTACTGGCTCCAACTGACCACAACAACTATTCGGAAGGGTCCGTATACTCATTGTTCAATCGTCTGTTACCATTCACTGCCTGCCAAGGGAGGAGGACTCAGGCTACTCAGGATGAGATGCAGAGAACTTGCCGTGTGGTAGCTGGTGTTCCCATGCTGTTAGTCTGTTTGGGGCACCCTAACAGAGTACCTAGAGTGGGTGATTTGCAATGAACACAAGTTTATTGGCTGAGAAGTCCAGGGTTAAGGTGCTAGCATCTGACAAGCGCCTTCTTGCTGTGTCATAACATCACGTGGTGGAAGAGCAGGGAGAGAGAAATAAGGGGTGGACCTTTGAGGATGAACCCTTATGACCTTAACACCTCTTGAAGGTCCCACCTCTTAATACTGCCACCACAATGCAATTAAATTTCAACATGGGTTTTGAAGGGAACAAACATTCAAAATTTAGCATATGCCAAGTCCCTCCTTCCCTGACCTTGGACGTTACTTTTTACCGGTGACTGTTCTTTTCCATTATTGTCTGAGTGATTCATAAATTTCCAGGTCCCTAATCTGACTTTCATCTTGTGATCCCATGTGGGACCGTATCTGTCTTTGTCTGCCTTGCTAGCTCAGTGCATGTATCTAGGAGGACTCTAGACCAGGTGTTGCGTGAAAATCTCCCAATTGATCAGTGACGCGGAGGAATGAGTCCTGCTATGAATGAGTCTGAGTAATAAGGGGCACCAGGAGACACTGGAGAGAGGTCTACTGTGGAGAGCAGGGCACACTACCGGCCTGGAGTTCGGTGGCTGCCTGCCAGTCACCTAGGAAGAAGAGGGCACGTAAATAACCCTCCAAGGTAAGGGTCCATGAGTCAGGGAGGAGAAACGGGAAGGTGAGAATCCTGAGCCCCTAGGACTGAGACGAGCTCAAGAAAGGTACCCAAGGGGCATCAAAGACAAACTGAACTCAATTTGGCCCCCAAATAGACCTTACAATGTTGATTACAATGTCCTTTAGCTTTCTTTCTTCCTTTTTTTTTGCCCTTGGTGGAGTACGGTGGCATCACAGCTCACAGCAACCTCAAATGCTTGGTCTCAAGTGATCCTCTTGCCTCAGCCTGCCAAACACCTGGGACTACAGGTGCCCGTCACAATGCCTGGCTATTTGGTTTTTTTTTTGGAGGCAGGGGTCTCGCTCTTGCTCAGGCTGGTCTTGAACTCGTGAGCTCAAGCCATCTGCCCAGCTTAGCCTCCAGACTGCTAGGATTACAGGCAAGTACCACCACGCACGGCCCTTTAACTTTTAAAACAGACGTTTCTCCCCCTGACTGACTATCCCATCAACGCCTCAAGCTCAAGAATCAAACTGAAAAATGTAATGGCTCCTCTCTCCTTCATTTCCTGTGTCATTGGCTTTCCCTTTTGAGTTTCCACCTCAGATTTTCATATTTTATTAGTTGGTAATATTCTGGTGTTGCCCAGACACAGACCTTGGAAGCTACATTTGATTTATTCCTCACCCTTCATATCCAATAGGACACCGATGTCTGTTAGTTCTTCTTTGGTGACGTCTCTCATGTTTCCCTTAGTTTTTATTTTTTTGATACTTACAATAGTTGTACCTGTTTATGGGGTAAGTGGTATTTTGATATATGTATACAATGTGCAATGATCAAATCAGGGTAATTGGGATATTCACCACCTCAAACAATATGTATTTATTTATGTTGTGAATATTCTAAAGCGTTTCTTCTAAATAGTTTGAACAATAAATTATTGTCTCTCTCTTTTAGTTTTTAGCTCAAACCCTCCTTACTTTTGCTCATACCAGCTCTGTAGTCTTCCATATTAGTCAGGGTTCTCCAGAGAAATAGAACCAATAGGCTATAGACATGGATATACAGAAAGCGATTTATTATGAGGGTTTGGCTCACATGATTTTGGAGGCTGTGAAGTTCCACAACATGCTGTCTGCAAGCTGGAGGTCCAGGAAAGCTGGTGGTGTAGTTCTAGCCTGAGCCCCAAAACTGAGAAGCAGTTTTCCCCTGGTATAAGTCCTAGTCCAATTCTGAAGAAACAAGAATCAAGGGTTCCTGGTCTGAGAGGAGGAGAACAAGATGGATGGCCTGGCTCAAGCAGAGCGAATTTACTCCTCCTCTGCCTTTTTGTTCCATTTAGACCCTGAAGGGACTGGATGATTCTATCTCAAGTTATGGAGGACGATCCTTTTAAATCAGCACTGATTCAAATGCTAATAATCTCTTCTGGAAACACTCTCACAGACACACCCAGAAATAATGTTTCACCAGCTGTCTGAGCATCCCTTTGCCCAGTCAGGCTGACACATAAAACTAACCATTATGCCTTTTAAATATCTTAGGACTCTGTGTAGAGTTTATTTCCTTCTCTACATTTTCCTAAATTATTCCCAATCCTATACATCTCTATCAGGAGAACTTTTCTAAAATATCACTAATTGACTCAAAAACCTTCAGTGGGTTATTATTCTTAGAAAAGTAAGTCCAAACTGAGGCTGACTGACTCTTCTTACTTCCCAATCTTACCTCCTGTTACTGCGCTGACACTCTGGTCTATGCACCCCTGCTCTGTGCATTCCTCTTTCACGTGCTCTACAGGTGTGCTTTCCTCCTTCACGTGCTCTACAGGTGTGCTTTCCTCCTTCACGTGCTCTACAGGTGTGCTTTCCTCCTTCACGTGCTCTACAGGTGTGCTTTCCACCTTCACATGCTCTTACAGGTGTGCTTTCCTCCTTCACGTACTCTACAGGTATGTATTCCACTTTCACATGCTCTACAGATGTGCATTCCACCTTAACACATTCTACAGGTGTGCATTCCACCTTCCTGTTCTGTACAGGCAACTCCCTTCAGCCTTGATTCCTTTTTCCACTTTCTTTGTGTAGCTAATGGTTGCTTCATTCTCCCAGCTTCAGCTCAAACTCACCTCCCTTTTGAGTTGTTTTTTTTGAGACACAGTCTCACTTTATTGCCCTCGGTAGAGTGCTGTGACATCACAGCTCACAGCAACCTCTAACTCCTGGGCTTAGGTGATTCTCTTGCCTCAGCCTTGCAAGTAGCTGGGACTACAGGCACCCATCACAATGACTGGCTATTTTTTTGTTGCACTTTGGCCAGGGCTGGGTTTGAACCCACCACCCTCGGTATATGGGGCTGGCGTCTTACCCACTGAGCAACAGGCGCCGCCCTCACCTCCCTTTTATATAATGGAATCTGCCAGCTTCTCTTCCTGCTTAGACTGCCTGGAGCCCTTACTTTCTTATCCTGCCCAGTTGACACACGGGAATCATCCTTTACCAGAAGCACACTGGGTGCCTCAGCAAGTTGAATGCGGAAGTCAAACATGTTTACACGTCAAAGCAGAAGAGGTTCATCCCAAGAGGCCAAGAAATTAAAAATATTCAACTACATTTCACATTTTAGACACCTACTTTGGTGATATGCTTCAGTATTTTCTAAGCATTTTTGTCCACATTCTCTACTCCTTTCACTTCACATCTTAACAGTTCAGTGATCCTGATTGGGGTCATAGATACATCATTTTTATGATTTCTATATTTTTGCGAAATGGAAATAGCTTCCCTTTTTGTTCCATTGTATTATATTTATGCTAATTATACTCATCATTGGAACCTCATCCTCCTTTTTATAAAATAAGCTGAGCGAGATGAGACAAACTAGTTGAAGAGTTACATAAATACCCATAATTGCCCAATGGGGATAATGCTAGAATTAAACTTGAATGGGCTCAGCACCCATATCTCAGTGGTTAGGGTTCCCCACCACATACACCAATGCAGGTGGGTTTGAACCCAGTCCAGGCCTGCTAAACAATGACAACTGCAACAAAAAATAGCTGGGCATTGTTGGGGGTGTGTGCAGTCCCAGCTACTTGGGAGGCTGAGATAAGAGAATTGTGAGCTATGACGCCACAGCACTCTACTGAGGGCAACAAAGTGAGACTCTGTCTCAAAAAGTAAAATAAAATAAAATAAACTGTTGTCTGGTAGC
>CAUYON010138406.1:0-25552 GCA_963573935.1 Arctocebus calabarensis | reverse complement strand
AAAAATCCTCCTTTATTGGGAGGGGAAACTGAGGAACCTTAATAATTTATCACACGGGGAACCCCCAGAAGCCCTGTTCCCCTGAACTCATGGGCACTGAGGGGAAGGGCGGGGGCTCCAAGAGCTTCCTGAGAGTGCTGTGTACTGGGGACTAAGGTGACAGATTCAGTCCCATACTCAGGAAGTGAGGAGATGGGCAGACCCCCCTCTCCAAGGATTGGGGCTAGCCCCCCCCCACAAGAAGGCACAATGGCAGGGAAGGTTTGGCAGTGGTTGAGTGTCAGGGGTCAACAAAGGACACCATGATGTAGCGAGTACCGCGGGTCGTGGGCAGCCCCTCGTGGTAGTGGGTGAGGCGGCCGGGGTGCAGGAGCCCCCAGCCCTTCCTCGGGGAAGAGATTATGCAGTCATAGCGCAGGAAGCGGCAACCACCTCCCTGGGAAAAAGAAGGGACAAATGGAGTGAGCAGACATGGGGCTAGAGAGTGGGCAGGTAGGAGGGGTGGGGGAATCAGGCCCGGAGAGATGGAGAAGGACAGGGCAGGTAGGGCCAGGGTATCTGCAGATAAGGGAAACCCAGAGGAAGGGATTCAGGAGATGACACTCACCAAGTAACTGGGAAATGGGAAAAGGCCTGGCCACAGGCAAGGAGGCAGCTGAGGGGTGCATTCAGGGGCTCGGGGCGGGGGGGGGGGGGATGTCAGGTCCTGAGGATAAGCATGTGTATGGAGAGGCTGACCCACCTCATAGTCCAGGCCCTTGTGGTTGAGGGCAACATTGAGTGTGAAGGTGGAGGAGTCATGGTGTGGCCGCAGAGCGGGCTGCTCATCCGGCCGGTAGCGGACCACAAAGTTCATCACTGCCCGTGTCTGAGGGCCAGGAGAGAAGAGGCTTCAGAGATGACCATGAGGTCCAGGGGTCTTCTAGGGAGATGACAGCCCCTGTCTAAGGAACAGGCCCTTGCATGGAAGGACCTCACTGCTAACTGGGTCTCAGCCTGGCGGCTTCCCTCCCTGGGCCACCCTCTGCAATGTCTCATGTCTGGGGACCAAAAGCTATGGAGATCCGATGGAGCCTCAAACACCTCAAGGGCTAAAAGAGCTTCGTGTGGAGACCTCAGCCCAGGACTGAGGGGGGCAGGTAGAGGAGGGAGCGGTGGCCCACCTTGGTATGGTAGCCTGGGAACAGGTGCTCAGTCATGGGCCCCACGTACGTCCGCAGCAACTGCAGCCACTGGTCCTCATAGCCCACTTGCTTCATGTGGATGTCCACAGTGGGAACGTTCTCATAGCCTCCAGCCAGCCTGGAATCCTGTGACCAGTGACAGAATCCTGAGCCATCCCACACCCTTCGGGTATAGACCCCCACAGGCAATGCCAGATTCTCTCCTTCTCTCACCCCAATGCCTTAACACTGGTGCTCCCTCCACCGGGAACAGTCTTCTCTATGACTTCTCAGTTCGACTCACTGCTCCTGGCCCTTTGAGTCTCAGCTAAGATGTCATCTGGCCTGTGAAGCCCCTGGTCCTCCCAAGTCTGGGCAAAGGCCCCCCGTGGCTCCTACAGCACCTGGGCTGTCCATCATAGCCTTAGAAGCTGGGCAGCCACTGCTACTTAGGGCAGGGCACAGCCTGGCTGGCACGAGTCATCAGTGCACTACACTGTCTAGGGCAGTGACCCAGTTTTTCAAGTACTTCTTGAATGAATGGCTGCAGTCATACCATCAGGGGTGGCTCCCCTTTGGGTACCCCTCTCTGCTCCCACTCTCTTGACTCTTTTGCCCCTGGGCCATCCCCATCTCCTCCGGGGCCTGCTCCCTCCCCATCTGGTCCCTCACCTCATGCCGGCCCCCTGACCACTGGCCATAGTGTTCCATTTCCTCCACCAGCTCATCACACATTTGGTCTGACAGCAGTGGGAACCAGTACACGTCTGGGCACGGCTGAGGACAGAGCAGGGGAAGAAAAGGGCTAGGGTGACACTGTCAAATAGGGGAAGGGGACAGGAGCACACAGAGGCAGGACAGAGCAGGGACGAGGAGGGAAGGTACAATGAGAGCAGCTGGGGGTGGGCCAGACCCAGGGTGGCACAGGGGCAGGAGGGTCCCAGAGCCCTGGGTGCTGGGACAGTGGTTTTCAAACTTCTTTTACATCAATGCATCTCTTATTAAAGATGTGATTTCACTCATAACACCAAGAGGAGACCCTCTGATTAATGCTGAGGTGGGGGCTGGAGCCCTATCTGCTCAGTCTATACCTTCATTTTCTAAGTTAGGGAGCTCACTGTACAAAGTACTCATCCAGGCAGTGGGGGCAAGGAAGCAGAGGCCTTCACCATGCAGCAGGCAGGGGCCTGAGTGGGCTCACCTGCTCCACAATCTCCTTCCCTTCCAGGGCCCGGCTGTAGTTCTCATGGATATACTGTTCCTTCCAGTCCTGTGGGGGCCAAAGCATGTCAGACATGTGCTCCCTTCCCTCAGCCCCGGAGCACCCCCTCCCCAGGCAGTATCAAGTTCTTACACTTGGTATCTTCCTTAGTGGAGCATGGGGAATGCGCATGCTTTGAGTGAGGGGCCCCACTTACAAGGGGGTTGTCGAAGATCTGCCAGAGATCGGGATGCAGGTGATCTGTGTCATACCGGGAAGTAGCCAGGAGCCGGCCGAATTCATGCTGGTTGCTGAGGTGGAGGAAGATACCCTGGAGGGGAAAGGTGGGGGGTGACGCAGGAGATGTCAGGGCTGCTCCCAGCTGCCTCCCAGCACCTAGCCCCCAGGCACTGCACCCCAGAACTGACAGTTACTCACCTTGTCCCGCAGGCTCTTACAGAAGGCCATGTCTGGGTCAGTGTCGCTGCCTTGGAACACCTCCCTCTGGGGCAGCTCCTTCCGCAGGGTCTCCCCACGGATCACATATGCTTGGGATATATAGGGCACATTCCACACACCCCTGGAGGCACCAACACCAGGTTGGTGAGGTGGGTGGCCCCCCTAAATTCTGCCCTGTGCATCCAGAAAGTTCATCCCTCGGGGCATCCCAGTCCCTGAGCCTCAAAGCCCCCCTCACATCCCAAGGCATGGCTGGTCACAACCACACCAAGTGGTGACCAACATGCACCCCTGAGAGCAAGGCGCTGGGGTCTGAGCAGGCCCCAGGTTGGTGGCAGGGAGCAGCTGGCTGGGCAGGACTCACACTCGCTTCCGCTGCACCAGCTCCACATAGTCCTCGGAGCGCGCATAGTACTCATCTGGGCTCAGCGCACCCCAGAAGTTGGACCACAGTTTGCCATGGCGTGACAACATGGGAGCTATCACTTTCCTGCAGACAAGATGGGCATGAGGGCTGGGCAGAGGGGAGTAGCATTCCTGCAGCTATTGGGGAGTTCTGGCTGAGGGGGACAGGTAACCTGTTCTCCTCAATGAGAATGCGCAGGGTCTGCCGGTTGGTGAGGACAGCGTCAGCATCCAGGCTGAAGTAGAACTCACACTCGGGGTCCTGCCGACAACTATCCCTAGAGGGGACAGACCCGCAGACAAAGGAGCTGACATGGGCAGCAGGCAGGTGGAGGGGCTGTAGAATGGGGAAATGCCCCCACCCCCATGTCCTCTGCTGGTGGACAGCAAGGGAGGGGACAGTAGAGTGGGACTGCAAAGGTTCGAGTACAGAGGCCCAGGAGAGGCTGGCTGGGTGACAGGAGGCAAGGGCCATGCAGTAGGTGGCAGACTCCCTCCTTGCCCAGTGCTTGCTCACATGGCCATATCCCTGGCCTCGCCTGGACTCAGGGCTTCCTCTGGCCCCACCAGCTTCACAGCCGAGAAGTGGTCCTGGAGCTGTGGCCAAGCGTCTGCAATGTGGGGCTCATGGAACACCTCCTGGAGATGGGGTGGGGAGGGGAAATGGACAGGAAAGATGGCACCTGAGCTGGGGGGGCAAAGGTGGAGGGAAGGAGTTTGGGGTGGGGATAGGGGAAGGGTCCCCCAGAAGGGTCAACAGGGAGGGGCTGCCAGATGTCTCACATTGTTATGTAGGAAAAGGGTGACCCTGTCAGGTGGATAGTCCAGGAGCAGCAGCCGCTGCAGGAAGCGGGGCAAGAATGGTGTAGGTTGTTCCACAAACACAGCCAAAAGCACCCGGGGGGGAGGCTGGAAGACAACAGGACATGGCTCAGAGGAGGGCCTGGGTCTGCCCTGTGCCTTTCACCCCTGCCCAGTGTGCTCTGCCTATATCCCACCTCCAGTGCCCTCATGCCCCACACCAGCACACCCCTCACCTGCCCCCCCGGGAGTGTCCTCCGGTCCCGGCTGCAGAACCCACAGCCTCCCTCAGGACTCCAGCCATTGGGGACATAGTTTCCCAGGTAGTTCAGCTGGAGCTGTTGGGGAGAGATGTGCATGGATGGTAGAAAAGTCTGGGGTAGAGGTGAGGGGCCAGAGGACAGGTAGGGACAGGGCAGCAGGGGGAAGGGGAGCCTCTCCCAGTTCCTCTGCTGTGGGGGCTGAGGAGGGCTGACTTGTCAGAAGGGTTACAGGTATCTAATGGTTAGGGCAGGGCAAAGGAAGGGGCCACTGGCGGCACCTTAGTGGGACCGTTTCCATGGACCACAACGGGGAGTGTATCGTAGGCCACGTTCCGGATTCGCACATGATTCCGATCAAACTTTAAAACTATTTCATCTGGGGAAGAAAGGCCAGGCTTTAGACTCCCTTTCTCTGGGAGCTGTCAAGCAACAAGTTCTAAATATGGGTCTCAATTTCTCCAAGGGATAAAGGAATGCCTGTGTCATCCTAGACTTCGGCTCCATGATAACAGAAGCCCTGAGAGCTTCACCTACTACAGGGTGAAGCTGTGACCTACTACCTATACCTGGAGTAAGCCACTCTCCCCTCATGGAGTCAGCTCCCTCCTCTGTACAAGGTGGACAACAGGGACTGCTGCTGTTTTAAACTCAGTCAAGAAGTAAAACCCCCAGCCAGGTGCCCTTGCCAGCATGTGCTCAGCTGGTGCTGGATATGCTCTGGCTGGTATGGTTGTTGGTATTATTAGCACAGCACAACTCATCTACACAGCCATTGGGTGTTTGATGACATTAACATAAAGGTGATCTATAGCCAGCCCAGTCTCCCCAGGGTCCCTTCCCGGTTCAGGACCCTGTTGTCCTCTACCTCTCATGGCCTTCTTCCTCACCTAAAGCCCCATTGAGGTTCTGAAAAATCCGGGATTTATGATCCAGATTAAGGCTGAGCTTCTCCTGCATTGGGTAGGATGAGATGGACAGTTCATTGAAAGGAGGTGGGAGGATATCCTCTCTCACTCTTTTCCCTTTACATCTTTACCCCTTCTCTCCCATCCAGCCCTGAGGCTCCCACTCCCACAGAGCTCCAGGGTACTGCCACTCCTCTGTTCCTCCCCACCCTCAGTCCTGGGTCCAGGTAGAGTCGCGTGTAGAACAGTTGGTCGTCATCGTCATCCTTGTACTTCCATTGGCGGACGATGTGGTGGATGGTGGGGGCAAAGCCAATGAATCCTGGTAGGAAGGAGAGGTGTTGACTCCAAGACCCCCAGGGTCCTGCAGCCCTGTCTCATGCCCTCTTCAGACCTCAGGCATGTGGAACACTCCATGCCCCACCGTTCCTGGCCCCTCTACCTTGGCACTCTGCCACTCACCACCAGAGTTGAGGAAGCGCTTCCCAGTGCCCACCTCAGGGTACTGTTCTGCGAGCCCCCACTGGGGCCAGCAGAAGCCCTCTGCAGAGAAGAGCAGGCAGCTGCCACTCTGGACAAACTTCTTTAGCAGCTCTGAGGGGCTGCCAGCCAGAATCACATCGTAGCTGGGCACAGAAGGAGAGAATAAGCAGGAGGCCACTAGGAACCTCCGTATCATTATCCTCCTTACCCTTCCTCATGTTCCCTCTCCCTTTTCCCCAGTCCCAGCCCCTTTACCTGTCCACAAACATGATGACCATATCCTCCTGGTCTGCATATTTCTCCATTTCTCTCTTTAGCCACCTGACTTTCTGTCCTCCACCAACAGTTCGGGCCACATCACCCCCTCGCCACTCCTCTCCCAGGCCCAGGGTCTGTGGGAAAAACCCTCTGTGACAAGGAAGAGCTCAGCCAGCTAAGATTGGTAGTGATAGTGGGGAGACTGGCTCCTAATCAGGCTCACGGGGGGAGGAGGGGGGGACCCAGAACTCAGCCCACCCCGCCTGATGGGACCACCTTCCCGGGGGCCCTGAGGGCTTTCCCCCTCCTCACCCGCACACTGTAGTTGAAGAACTCAGCCGACTGCAGGAAACGCCGGTATCCCTCCGTCTCAGTTGTGGCCACAGTGATCACCAGCAGCTTCTCTGTCACCAGCCGGGAATAGGCGCTTGGGACCCACCCCACCCCTAACTCTGTGCTCAAAGTAGCTCACTCTCCGTAGGCCCCCTCCACCTCCCTCTGACTCTACTGCCCTGGCTTTTCTCTTCTCTCTCTCTCTCTCTTTTTTTGAGACAGAGTCTCAAGCTGTCACCCTGGGTAGAGTGCGGCGGCGTTATAACTCACAGCAACCTCAAACTCTTAGGCTTAAGCGATAGTCTGGCCACATTCTCTTCTTTCTTATTCCCTCTTAAACCTTTCCCCCACCCAGGGTCACTTCAACTGCAGTGAGAGCGAAGTGGGAGTGACACGCGGGAATCCGGGTCAGTTCTCATGGGGAGGCTGGAAGTCCCAGTTCAGGTGGGGACTGGGAGAGAGGCCGCGAGTTTCAGTCCCAAGGAGCACGGGGGCCAAGACAGAGGCTGAACACCCCTTGGAGCACCCGACCACCTCCCGGGCCAAGTTGACAGACACGTCAGCCCGGCGCCCACTCAGCCCGTCCGGCCCTCCCCGGGTTCTCACCTGGGTTGACCGGGTTCCTCCTTCGGGGCCGGTCGGAGGCTGAGGCGGCAGGAGACGGCGAGGGCAGAAGCAGCAGCAGCAGCAGCAGGAGCTGGAGGCGGGGACACGGGCCCGACCCGGCCATGGCGGGTAGCGGGCCGGAACCGCACACAGGTTCGCACGGGACTCGGCTGTGCGCTTTGAGCCCAACTCGGGAGAGGGGCTCTGGGGAAGGGGAACTCCGGCTGCTGTGAGGCCCGCCGCGAGGAGGAACAGGGCCGGGGCTCCGCCCTGGAAAAAAGGCGTATCCGGAGGCTACAGAAAACTCGAGATGCTGGCGCTGCGGACAAGGAGAGGATTGTCCCGGGCGCCCGGCTTGGGGCAGGGGAGGGCGGGGGCTCAGGCCGGCTAGTGGGAGACCGGGACTTAGGTCCGAGCCAGCCAGGCCGTCTGCCCACCTGACACATGTGGAAACTGAAACCCGCAGAAGGGAAGTGACCCCTTGAGCAGGATCTGGCTGCACGCGGAGGCGGGTCCTTGCCACAGCCCTGGCCTGGCACAGCCGGGAGTTAGACGGGGAGAGCGAGGCACCGGGGGCGCGCGGAGCTGGGACAAATACAGGAGCAGGGGCGGCAGAAGGCCACGGACTCTGCGGCCCGGGAGCTGGGGGTTGAGTTTTCTGTAGAGGGTCACCAGGGACCTCTCGGATTGCCCACTGAAGCCTGCCACTTTCTTTAACAGTCCGGCCCACCACTTCTACTGCCCCAGGAGAAGTTCCAGGAGCTGCCTTTGTGATGATGGCATCTACGGAAGTATCAAAGGAAAAGAACGTTTTTCGCTAGACCGCCGGCACCACTTCTTTAAAGTGATCCATTTCCCGACGCTCACAAAATTTACACAACTTACTGAGGCCGGAAGCAGTTTTGCCCCTATAAAATATGGCGGAAAGCGTTCTTATCTCCAAGGGAACAGCGCCCAAGGTATCCAAGCAAAGGGTGGGCGGGCGTCATTGTCGTTCTGCGCGTGAGCAGAAGTACATGCCGCCGGAAGTCGGGGTGCCTCACCAAAGCCTTTGGTTTTAGTACGCTTGCGCAATAGCTATTTCCGGCAGCTGTGTTGTACAAATGGTGGAGAAGAAAACTTCGGGTATGTGAACCCCCCGCGGTTTGCTTCGGTCCTCCTCCCAGGTCTAAGCCAGGCTCAGAACCTCCTTCCTAATTATTCGTATGAAATCCCTTCCCCAGCCCTAGGGTTCTGGCATTGGGGCAGCCTCCAAACGTCTGCTCCAAGCCGGGCCAGGGGATGAAGAAGAGAAAGATCCTGATTATCTGAGAACTGGCTTTCTCGGCTGGGGCCGGGAAAGGGGCTGGGGCGGGGTCGGGGAGGAGACAATCTCGCTGACCTGCCACTGCATTTTGGAGCGATAAGCGCTATGGCATAGGGAAGTGGCACATTACTTGGGCGCAGGGAGGCGTGGTATCTAGCCTAGATTCTGGGAATGAGGGGACCGGCAAGGCGCAGGAAGGAAAAAAAACAAAAACCATACTAATTGAGTATGAAAGTTGAGTTACAATTTCGCTTGGTGTACGTGTGCAGAAACTACTCTTCAGCAGCGGAAACACAGGTGCAAAGGCAAAAAGGAAAAAGCAAGTAGTTTAGGAAGCCCAGTTCACAGTTAGAAGCTTGTGGAGAAACAAGAAAGGCCAGAGGACTGGGAAAAGGCTACATTTTGAAAGGCATTATATATACTGCCGAAGAGTTTTATGGAGAGGCACTAAAGAGCCGTCAAAGACTTTTTTTTTTTTTGAGACAGAGCCTCAAGCTGTCGCCCTGGGTAGAGTGCTGTGACATCACAACTCACAGCAACCTCTTAACTCCTGGGCTCAAGCGAGTCTCCTGCCTCCACCTCCCCAGTAGCTGGGACTACAGCCGCCCGCTGCAATGCCTGGCGATTTTGGTTGCAGCCGTCATTGTTGTTTGACGGACCCGGGCTGGATTCGAACCAGCCAGCTCAGGTGTATGTGACTGGCGCCTTAGCCGCTTGAGCCAGAGGCGCCAAGCCCATCTAAGGCTTTTAAGGCAAAGGAGTGACCAAAACAAATTTGTTTCACTATGGCAGTCCTGACTTTAGTGCAGAGGACCGATTGGAGAGATTAGAACAACGCTGGCCAGTAGGACTTTCTGGATGATGGAAAATGACCTTGGCTCAGCACCTGTGGCTCAACAGGCTAAGGCGCCAGCCATGTACACCTGAGCTGGCGGGTTCGAATCCAGCCCCGGCCCACCAAACAACAATAACGGCTGCAACCAAAAAATGGCCGGGCGTTGTGGTGGGCGCCTGTTATCTCAGCTACTTGGGAGGCGGAGGCAAGAGACTCGCTTGAGCCCAAGAATTGGAGGTTGCTGTGAGCTGTGCTGCCACAGCACTCTATCCAGGGTGACAGCTCGAGGCGCTGTCTCAAAAACAAAAAAAAGGAAAATGACCTTAATGCGTGTTGCTCGGTAATGAGATATTAGCCACATGTAGTTGTTGAGTGCTTGAAATGTGGCTAGTACACTGAGGAGTTTTTCTTTTCTTTTTTATTGCTGTTAAAAGAAATAAAGGCACTTCGGTTAGAATTTCATTCATTGTGTTCTAAAGTATGAATATGATTTATGAATGCGAATTTATAGCCCCAAAATAAGATAGCAAAAGTAAAATAATTCTGGGCAAGTGTGGCTACCCCTGCCTCTGAAACTCAGAAATCATTAACTATAGCATTCCCGAGGTTCTTCCAATGAGAGAACTGTGGATTGTTTCTTCCACGTGAAACAGCCATTCTCTGCTGAGATTCCAGAACAGCCAACAGACCATAGGAAGACAGTTCTTTGGGCCTCTGTTTCAACTGAGGAGTTTTAAATTGAGGTGAGGAGCAGCCTGTGCAAGAAGAATAGTGGAATTGGCTCACTTTTGAAAAATTAGGACTACAGTTTTCAGCCTTGGTTGTATATGAGAATCACCTGGAGAGCTTTTCATTTATATACTTAATTTTTTTTGTCAAAAGATAGGCTCTAGCTCGGATCCTGTGGCTCAACGGGCTAAGGCGCCAGCCACGTACACCTGAGCTGGCGGGTTCGAATCCAGCCCGGTCCGCCAAACAACAATGTTGGCTGCAACCAAAAACAGCCGGATGTTGTGGCGGGCGCCTATAGTCCCAGCTACTTGGGAGGCGGAGGCAAGAGACTCGGTTGAGCCCAGGAATTGGAGGTTGCTGTGAGCTGTGATGCCACAGCACTCTATCCAGGGTGACAGCTTGAGGCTCTGTCTCAAAAAAAAAAAAAAAAAAAGACAGAATCTTTGGTGGCGCCTGTGGTTCATCCAGTAGGGCACCAGCCCCATAAACCAAAGGCGGTGGGTTCAAACCCAGCCTCAGCCAAACTGCAAAAACAGAAAAATAGCCGGGTGTTGTGGCGGGCACCTGTAGTCCCAGCTACTCGGGAGGTTGAGGCAAGAGAATCGCCTAAGCCCAGGAGTTGGAGGTTACTGTGAACTATGTAACGTCATGGCACTCCACCAAGGGTGATAAAGTGAGACCCTGTCTCTACTTAAAAAAAAAAAAAAAAGAAAAGACAGGATCTTGCTATTTTGCCCAAGATGGTCTGGAACTTCTGGCTTCAAGCAATCCTCCCACTCTGCCTCTTACAGTGCTCGGATTACAGGAATGAGGAAGCACACCTTATTGAATCTTAGTTAGTCTACATTTAAATATAAATAACCACATATGGTTAGAGGTTAATTTATTGTATAGCACAAGTCTAGAGGCTGGAAGGCCACTTTAGAAGTTATTAAATAGGGCCGCGCCTGTGGCTCCGTAGGGCGCCGGCCCCATATGCCAAGGGTGGCAGGTTCAAACCCAGCACCGTCCAAACTGCGACAGAAAAATAGCCGGGCATTGTGGTGGGTGCTTGTAGTCACAGCTACTTGGGAGGCTGAAGCAGGAGAATCGCCTAAGCCCAAGAGCAAAAAAAAAAAAGAAGTTATTAAATAGTCCATATAAAAAAGGATGAGGGTCAGAACACTGCCAGCTTGACTTTGAGTAAATCCAGTAATGTCACTCTTTTTTTCCTGCAGTTTTTGGCTGGAGCTGGGTTTGAACCCACCACCTCTGCACGGCATATGGAGCTGGCACCCTACTCCTTTGAGCCACAGGCACCGCCCATGTCACTCTTTTTAAAACCCCTCACTGTGCTCGGGAGACTGAGGCAAGAGAATCGCTTAAGCCCAAGAGTTATAGGTTGCTGTGAGCTGTGACGCCACATCACTCACCAAGGGTGACATAGTGAAACTCTGTCTCAAAAAAAACCAAAAACCCTCACTGGATCTCTATCACTCTCATAAAATCCCCTAGTTCAAATCCCTTTAGGCACTTAAGACACTCCTCTCTACTCTCACTTTATATACCAGCCATACTGAACTTCACTGTTTTGAAGTTACCACAGTCTTCCATTCAGGCCTTCTCTCATGTTGGCACAAAGGACTGAAACACCCTGCTTTCTTCCTCAACCAGGCTATTCATCAGTTAGGGCTTAACCTAGACCTTCTTCTTGGAAGTCTTCCCTGACTACCTACCCTAAGGCCAAGTTTGGTGTTTCTGTCTTGTGTTCTGTAGTAAGTACTTTGCATTTCCCTCTCCTAGTGTGTACTGTGTATACCATGTTTATTTGTTGAGTCATTTGTGTTCCCCACTAGACAGTATGCTCTTGCCTTCCCAGAACCTAGGGCACTGCCTGGAACATGGAAGAGAGACACTGTACAATATGGTTATCAAGATTATATGTTTTTTTTTTTTGAGACAGAGCCTCAAGCTGTCACCCTGGATAAAGTGCTGTGGCATCACAGTTCACAGCAACCTCCAATTCCTGGGCTCAAGCGAGTCTCCTGCCTCCGCCTCCCAAGTAGCTGGGACTATAGGCGCCCACCACAACGCCCAGCCATTTTTTGGTTGCAGCCGTCATTGTTGTTTGGCGGCCTGGGCTGGATTCGAACCCACCAGCTCAGGTGTACGTGGCTGGCGCCTTAGCCCATTGAGCCACAGGCACCGAGCCAAGATATGTTTTGATGCTGGTCAGTTCTGGGTTTGAGATGTGCCACTTATGAGCAGTGTGAACTTTGGACTATTTCTTATCTGGGAATGAAGGTACCTATCTCATAGGATTGTTGTGAGGGTTAAATGGTTGAATTTGTGCAGAACATTTAGTTAGTACCTGGCTAATAGTAAGTACTTGGCAGTTTTTGCTGTTGATACAGTTGCTATTATTATTGTGGTTCATAGGCAGTCAAATATTCATTGAATGAGTAAAGAAATATTTTGTGTAAAATTATCAGAACCTAATGAACAGAAACTAGTGATGCCATAGCACTCTACCTAGAGCAACCATTCTCAACCTGTGGGTTGCTACCCACAGGAACTGTATTGAAGAGCCGCGGCATTAGGACAGTTGAGAACCAGGCAGTGGGTTCAAGCCCAGCCCTGGCCAAAAATTGCAAAAAAAAAAAAAAAAAAGGAAAGTTGAGAACCACTGACTTAGAGTGACAGCTTGAGACTCTATCTAAATAAATAAATAATAAATATGGTACTGAGGAAGAAGGTTTAAAATAATTCCTAGGGCCAGGCACGGTGGCTCATGCCTATAATCCTAGCACTCTGGGAGGCTGAGCTAGGTGGATTGCCTGAGCTCTGGACTTTGAGACCAGCCTGAGCAAGAGCAAGACTCTATTGCTAAAAATAGCTGGATGTTGTGGTGGATGCCTAAGCCCCAGCTCTCTGGTGGCTGAGCCAAGAGGATCTCTTGAGCCCAAGAGTTTGAGGTTGCTGCAAGTGCTGCTGTCATAGCACTCTACCAAGGGTTTCAAAAATATAAAGGCCAGGTGCGGGGGCTCATGCCTGTAATCCTAACACTCTGAGAGGCCAAGGCAGGTGGATTGCTTGAGCTCACAAGTTAGAGATCAGCCTGAGCAAAAGCAAGACCCTGTCTTCTACTAAAATTAGAAAAACTGAGGCAAGATGATCGCTTGAGCCCAACAGTTGGGAGGTTGCTGTGAGCTATGACACCGTGGCACTCTATCCATGACAGCTTGAGACTCTGTCTCAGAAAATAAACAAACAGGATGGTGCCTATGGCTCAGTGGGTAGGGCGCCAGCCCCATATACTGAGGGTGGTAGGTTCCAACCTGACCCTGGCCAAACTACAACAAAAAAAATAGCTGGGTGTTGTGGCAGGTGCCTGTAGTCACAGCTACTTGGGAGCCTGAGGCAAGAGAATCACCTAAGCCCAGGAGTTGGAGGTTGTTGTGAGCTGTGACACCATGGCACTGTACTGAGAGCGACAAAGTGAGACTCTGTAAAAAAAAAAAATAATAATAATAAATGAACAAACAAACAAAATAATTCCTAAGTTTCTGGTGTGGGTGTCTGCATAGATGGTTCCATTAACTTAGAATCTGCAGGAGAGGCAGAGTCTGGATGGGGAGATTTTAAATTTAAAAATTTAAATTTAAGGGCGGCGCCTGTGGCTCAGCGAGTAGGACACTGGCCCCATATGCCGAAGGTGGTGGGTTCAAACCCGGCCTCCGCTGAACTGCAAAAAACAAAAAATAGCCGGGCCTTGTGGCGGGCGCCTGTAGTCCCAGCTACTCGGGAGGCTGGGGCAAGAGAATCGCCTAAGCCCAGGAGTTGGAGGTTGCTGTGAGCTGTGTGACACCACGGTACTCTACCAAGGGCGATAAAGTAAGACTCTGTCTCTACAAAAAAAAAAAAAAAAAAATTTAATTTAAAATTTATATCTCGTGCACACCTGTAATCCTAGCACTCTGGGAGGCCCAGGAGGGTGGATTGCCTGAGCTCAGGAGTTGGAGACCAGCCTGAGCCAGAGGGAGACCCTGTCTCTAAAATAGCTGGGCACTGTGGTGGGCACCTGTAGTCCAGCTACTTTGGAGGCCGAGGCAAGGGAATAGCTTGAGCTGGAGAGTTTGAGTTTGCTGTGAGCTGTGATGCCAGGGCACTCTACCCAAGGTAACAAAGTGAGACTCTGTCTCAAAAAAAGATAATAATAATAATAAAATAAATAATAAATAAAATAAGATATATTTTGAGCTGCAGGATCAATGGGGACAGCACGTGGTGCCCTGCAGCTAGTTCAAGAGCCGAAGAGAGGGTTCTAAGTTGAGAGAATTATTTTTGGAGTCATTTGCTTGTGGGTAATGGTCATAGCCCTGTATTTGTGTTAGAAATCCCAGGAAGTGTGTGTATACTGAGTGAGGGAAGAGGGACAGCCACTTTGTAGGGACAGGGAGAGCAGGACCACTGGAAAACATTGCCAAACCTGGAGGAAGAGGACTAGAGTCCTGTTGAGGAAGCAAACAAAGGAGCTCTTTTTCTTTCCTTTCTTTTCCTTTACGTTTTCCTTTCCTCCCTCCCTCCCTCCCTCCCTCCCTTCCTTTCTTCCCTCCCTTCCTCTTTCTTTCTTTCTTTCTTTTCTTTCTTTTTTTTTTTTTTGGAGACAGAGTCTTACTTTGTCACCTCCCAGTAGAGTGTCCTGGTGTCACAGCTCACAACAACCTCAAACTCTCCAGCTTAAGTGTTTTTCTTCCCTCAGCCTCCCAAGTAGATGGGATTATGCCTGCCACAATGCCCGTCTATTTTTAGAGACAGGGTCTTGCTCTGGCTCAGGAGGGTCTCAAACTCATGAGCTCAGACAATCCACCCGCCTTGGCCTCCCAGAGTTTGATGATGACATTGTTGAGGCAGGTGGAAGACAGGTGTGAGCCAGGGAGCCTAGGATTACAGATGTGAGCAACTGCAACTGGTCCCCAAAGGAACTCTTTCTTTTTTTTTTAATTTAATTTTTTTTTTTTTTTTTGTAGTTTGGCCGAGGCTGGGTTTGAACCCGCCACCCTCGGTATATGGGGCTGGTGCCCTACTCACTGAGCCACAGGCGCACCCAAGGAACTCTTTCAACCTGAGAAAGGTAGCATAGTTGTAGGGTACAGGGGTGTCCAACCCTTTTTCTTTTCTGCTATACATTGGGAAAAAAGTTGTCTTAGGGCACATAAAAACACTAACATAGATGATGAGCCAAAGAAAAGGTCCGTGCACATTTTTCCCAATATCCAACACTATAAATAAGCAAAACGTCCCTTAAATAATCTGCATGCAGCCCATGGGCCACAGGTTGGACATCCCTGAACTGTAGAGACAGGAGGAGCCTATAAATGCATATTCCAGGTTGGACATCCCTGAACTGCAGAGAGAGGAGGAGCCTATAAATGCATATTCCCTAGGAGGTCACTAGAGCCCTGAGTGTGGGTAGTCCCCATTGGCTGGTTAGGTGGAGTCAGATTGACTGGGGTTAAGGAGCAAATGGAAGGTGAAGAGACATCACGTGGCTACTCAGAGTAGCCATGAGGTGGGTAGACACGAAGCCTCAGCAGGCTTTTCTGTTAAAGTGAAAGTGCCAGCTGACGAGGAGTTTAACATGCCAGAGGGAGGAGAGGGACTTGAGCTGGAGCGGGAGGTTTGGGTTTAGTGGTGGGACTGGGAGAGGGGTGCATTCACTTGGAATCCTGTTTTCAGGTGAGCTAAAAGGTGAAAGTGTCTACATGTGGGTGGACCCAGACTCTTTTGAGGTAGGAAATGAGATTTCTGAGTAGGATGGTCTCATGCATTAAAAGTCCCAGTAGAGCCTGGAAGCCCTGACTCCATAGTGGCCTCCAGAGTAGGCATAGTCATGTGATTCCTGCTGGCAGCAAGATGTCTCCAGGAGTAGTCTCACTGGCTAGGGGTGGGACTGGAAGGAAGGGCCAGGCTGAAGAGCTAGACAACAACCATGAGAGACTGAAAGGGTCTCAGCCAGCTGGGAAGGAAGCAAAGGCAGAGGGCTAGCCTTATAGGGGAAGACCTGGGGGCTGAGGGCTTGGTGAGAGCAGGGATGAGAGCAGGCATCTTCCACACACCACCAGAGCCGAGGCTGCCAGCTTTCTTCTCTTCTCTCATAACTCTGCTTGCCTTGCACCATCTAGTCCGCTCTCAGGACCCCGGGCAGCGGCGGGTACTGGATCGGGCAGCCCGGCAGCGTCGCATCAACAGGCAGCTCGAGGCCTTGGAGAATGACAACTTCCAGGATGACCCCCATGCTGGACTCCCCCAGCTTGGCAAGAGGCTGCCTCAGTTTGATGACGATGCAGACACTGGTGAGGCAGGTGGAAGACAAAGGGTGGTTGGGCCTGGCAAGGCAAAGCTGAATGAAGGGGGAAGAATGTGCCAGGGTCAGTGTTATGGGAGGACCCAGGAGTCCTTTCTGCCTCTGCCAGCTGCTGTGGCTGTGAGCAGGTGGCCTCAGGTTCTTCCTGTTTCTGTAGACTGGAGAAGATGGAGAAGACAATATTTGATGTGAAGCCTGAGGTGTGGGTATGGAGATGACAGCTGGTTAGGATTGGAGAAGTGGTTTGAGGGCAGAGGCTGGTGGAGCAGGGCAGACTTAGAGCCCAGGGGACCACATGGGCACTGGCAGTTACCAGGCACAGAAAGGTGGAGTCTTCCTTGGCAAATGTCAAGCAACTAATTGCCCTTGACCCCCAGGAAAGAAAAAGAAGAAAACTCGAGGTGATCATTTTAAACTTCGCTTCCGAAAAAACTTTCAGGCCTTGTTGGAGGAGCAGGTGAGATGGGAGCCAGCCTAGGAAGACCTCCAGGGAAGGGTCAGGCCTGTGGAGAGCCTGGTCCTTGTTGGGTGTTTGCTGCATGGGAGGGCAGAGGAGTCATAGAGGCTGCCTCTATCTGCAGAACTTAAGTGTGGCCGAGGGCCCCAACTACCTGACAGCCTGTGCAGGGCCCCCATCACGGCCCCAGCGCCCCTTCTGTGCTGTCTGTGGCTTCCCCTCCCCATATACCTGCGTCAGCTGTGGTGCCCGGTATTGTACTGTACGCTGCCTGGGAACACACCAGGAGACCAGGTGAGCATGGGTCCTCACTTGGTCCATACCCACTCCTCTCCCTGCCAGTCTCCCCCAGGCCTCTCTCCTCAACCTGGGCTTCCTGTCTGCAGATGTCTTAAGTGGACCGTGTGAACCTGGGCATCCCTGGAGAGGCCTCTGAAAGACATCGCTAGAAGGAGGGGGCTCTTTCTGGACCAAGAGAGGAGTCACTTCCTCACATTTATCCAACAAAACTTAACCTACTAGGGAAGACCAGTCTCACATCCAGGGACTATGGTGGGAGGTGGGCCAGGCACACTGAGTGCTGTTAATAAAGGTCTTGTGCCAGTTGCCTTCTGTTTTGGTTGTGGGTGCTTGGGGGTGAGGGTGATGTGTCAGTTTATCCTCCTCACTGCTCTGTCTCTCTTCTCACCCTTCCCACTGTTTACCCTTCTGTGTCCCTGACTATGAGATTTTGTCACCTTCCACCCCCACATTTCTGCCCTTCTTAGCCACTGCTTCATGTTTTTTTTGGTTATTGACTTTGTTTTTGCTTTTTGTTTTTTTCTAGTTGCTCTGAATATTTTCAAACTACAGCTAGGTCCCAGGGCTGGGAGATGGTAAGAGAACTAGAGAGGTGGGTGCAGAATAATGTGCTGCAGAAGGAGCCAGGCCTGTCTCCACTATAAGATACTCAACCAAATGGGAGTGATTAGGTCTTGGTCCTTAGGACCAGGCTGAAGGAACAGTTGTCTTTTCTTTTTTTGTGGAGACAGAGTCTCACTTTATCACCCTCGGTAGAGTGCTGTGGCGTCACATAGCTCACAGCAACCTCCAACTCCTGGGCTTAGGCGATTCTCTTGCCTCAGCCTCCCGAGTAGCTGGGACTATAGGCGCCCACCACAACGCCCGGCTATTTTTCTGTTTTGCAGTTCAGCTGAGGCTGGGTTTGAACCTGCCACCTTCGCTATATGGGGCCGGCGCCCTATTTGATGAGCTACAGGTGCCGCCCAGAAAACCCTTTTAGCAAGAGTGGTAGTGTATGAAGTTATTAGCGGCACTGAAAACCCAGAAGTTTCTGGGATGCATGGTAGAATTCACGATAGAGGTTTCTGTCTGGGGTGGCTCTGGGTGCTGTGACTTGGGTGGTACTGCAATTTTTTAAGCTCCTTGGAGTTGCTATTTTAAGGCGCAGCACCTTCTTAAGCATACAGCAAAGCAAGTGCTGAGTAAGTACTGGTGAACAAATAACTTCATTAAGATATTAATGAGATCCATCAATGTCAATGTTAGGCTACTTCCTCCGCTTTGGGGGACTTTCTTGGGAGCTAGCCCAAATGTTCCCAGTGTGTGTCCCTGAGGAATTTGTTTCCCTTTTTCCAAAGACTTGCTGCTGGGCAAATGATGTTGGTGACGGCTTCATTTTGGAGACAGCTCTTCTCTGTTGTGCCTGTCTAAACTCCTAACCTACAGAATCATAGAACAGTTGATATGTGCCTTTGAGTCCTGGGGTGTTTTTTTTGTTTGTTTTTTGTTTTTTTTTTTTGAGACAGAGTCTCATTTTGTTACCCTCAGTAGAGTGCGGTGGCATCACAGCTCACAGCAACCTCCAACTCTTAGGTTTAGGCAGTCCTCTTGCCTCAGCCTCCCAAGTAGCTGGGACTACAGGCGCCCACCACAACCCCAGCTATTTTTTGTTGCAGTTTGCCAGGGCTGGATTTGAACTTGCCACCCTCGGTATATGGGGCCGACGCCCTAGTCACTGAGCCACAGGCACCACCCCCCTGGGGTGGCTTGTTAATAATGATAGTAACTGGGCCCCCAGGAGTCTTGCCTAGGCTCATTGTTCCAGGAAAGGGGCCTCTCTGGGATCCTCAGCTTCCTCTCCTTCCTTTTCTTTTCCGCTCTATCAAGATGTATACTCAAGCAAGGAAATAGAAGTGGAAAAGACTGTGGCTGCTATGTGTGCTTCTCTGAAGCATCCTCCATCAAGACTCTGATTTGATTTGTGCTGTCAGTACAGTGTCTTTGGTTTATTTCCAAATTGACTTAGTTTCATATTTTGTTGTTATAAACAGTCATATAGGTTCTGCTTAGTATGTTTCTCCTCAGTGATTCACTAAATCACCTTGAGAGGACAGAGCCAGACCCAAGAGCTTCCCATTGCTCTGATGCTGATCACTCTACTGTCACTCACTGATGTCCTTGAGGAAGTAGATTCCAGGATCTCTGGATCCTCATTGAAAACCCTAACTTCCAAGGGCTGGTGAGGTGGCTGTTGCCTATAATTCTAGCACTCTGGGAGGCTGAGGTGGGAAGGTAGCTTGAGCCCAGAAGTTTGAGATTGATGTGAGCTAGGCTGACACAGTGGCACTCTAGACTGGGCAATAGAGTGAGACCGTGTCACAAAAACAACAACAAAGAAAAACCAAAACCATAACTCCCCAAGGAAAACCTTGAACAATTTTGCTAGCTTCCTTGTTCCCTACCTTGGAAGACACCTGGTCTTTGGGAAATCTACACTATGCCAAAAGATTCTAGAAGCTAAACCTAGTGTCATGTGATAAGGGCAGCACCACCCTACCCTTTCCTGGGAACATAGGGGAAGAAGACCTAGAAGGCTGGAGATGGGGATTTACTCCTAAACACCTCAGTGAGCATTGGATTTAATTGATATAAGTTAGGAGAGCCAAGAGTTCTGGGAAGCAGGGAAATTGTATCTTTTTCAAGCTGTTTTTTTTTTTTTTTTTTTTTTTTTTTTTTGAGACAGAGCCTCAAGCTTTTGCCCTGGGTAGAGTGCTGTGGCATCACAGCTCATAGCAACCTCCTACTCCTGGGCTCAAGCTATTCTCCTGCCTCCGCCTCCCAATCTTGCTCCCACTAACTAGTTGTGAATTCTGGCCAGGTCATTTCACCTGACTTTGTGAAAGCCACAGATTAACTGAGATTGTGCACATAGCCCAGGGCCCACCTTGCAGTGAGCACTTAGTAAACGACAGCTGTTGATACTGGCCAAGACCTAAAGCAGTTTCTTGAGGTTTTCACAGCCAGCTCCCTCAGAGTAGCCACAGCACTAGTCCATAGTTGAGGAACCAGCGATTTACATGTCTGTTTCCTCCTAGGTTGTGAGTTCTTTGAGGGCAGGGACCATATCTTTTTTTTTTTTTTTTTTTTTTTTTGAGACAGAGCCTCAAGCTGTCACCCTGGATAGAGTGCGGTGGCATCACAGCTCACTGCAACCTCCAATTCCTGGGCTCAAGCGAGTCTCCTGCTCTGTCTCCCAAGTAGCTGGGACTACAGGCGCCCGCCACAACGCCCGGCCATTTTTGGGTTGCAGCCATCATTGTTGTTTGGCGGGCCCCGGCTGGATTCGAACCCGCCAGCTCAGGTGTACATGGCTGGCGCCTTAGCCCGTTGAGCCACAGGTGCCGAGCCAGGGACCATATCTTGTTGGCCACTCTGGTTCCTAGCAGAGAAGCAACCCAGTAAGTTGTGGAAAAGGGCAAATATGTCAATGGCTCTTTTTTTTTTTTGAGACAGAGCCTCAAGCTATCACCCTGGAGAAAGTGCTGTGGCATCACAGCTCACAGCAACCTCCAATTCCTGGGCTCGAGCGAGTCTCCTGCCTCCGCCTCCCAAGTAGCTGGGACTATAGGCGCCTGCCACAAAGCCCAGTCATTTTTTGGTTGCAACCGTCATTGTTGTTTGGCGGGCCTGGGCTGGATTCGAACCTGCCAGCTCAGGTGTACATGGCTGGCGCCTTAGCCCGTTGAGCTACAGGCACCGAGCCTGTCAATGGCTATTGCTGTGTGACCACACATGATGGATTAAGAAATCAAAACTTGGCTCGGCGCCTGTGGCTCAGCAGGTTAAGGTGCCAGCCACATACACCTGAGTTGGGTTCGAATCCAGCCTGGGCCCGCCAAACAGCAATGACGGCTGCAACCAAAAAATGGCCGGGCTTTATGGTAGGTGCCTATAGTCCTAGCTACTTGGGAGGCTGAGGCAGGAGAATTGCTTGAGCCCAGGAGTAGGAGGTTGCTGTGAACTGTGATGCCACAGCACTCTACCCAGGGCGACAGCTTGAAGTTCTGTCTCAAAAAAAAAAAAAAAAAAATCAAAACTCAACCTAGTGACTATGTTAAGGTACACACTTCAATGCTCAGTTGTGAAACTTGGCTCAGATTGGTTTTCCTGAGAGGGGAACCGGTGATCATGGCAGAGCTGGCAAGTGGAAAAGGAGGAAGGGACTAGGGGAGGGCAGGAGACTGTGTTGGAGGCACCAGAGGTGTCAGGAGTTATAACTGGCTTTTGTCTTTCTTCATGCGGGGAGGGGAACTCTTATGGCTCTTCAGGATTGGAAGACAGATGTCTGTTTGTCCCACCTTTGAGAGAGAAGTCCATTTGTGCCAACAAAGCAAGTCATGTTGCCCACGACTTGGCAGGCATGGAGTGCTGTACTGAGGCTCCCAATGTGACACGCTTCCCAGTGCCTGAGCTCTGGTGCCGTCTCTTCCACGTTGACTCTGAACTTGGCCAGTGGGACACCTACATGCTTTCTGAAGGCAGAGCATGGAGGGGTAGGATGTATGGATTTTTGTAGACTTGTTGGCCATGGGACCCTCCATGTCGGGTGCTCAGGAAGCACAAGTCTTTCTGGGTGGAGCCTAATTGGAGCCTAATGGAAAGGTGTATGTAAGGCCTGGGGAGCAGACAGAGAGGTTGGGGGTGCTGGTAACAGGAGTGACAGGAGCTGCAGCCTCAGTAGAAAGTGATAGTTTTGACATGCCTGAAGTTCAGACTTGCGAGAACATGCTTCTAAGGCCATGGAGAGAGGTCCAGGCAGAATGCAGCCAATGAGATGAGATGAGGGAGAAAAGCAGAGGGGGCTGCCGTTAGAACCCAGGGAACCCCCAAGCAACTAGTCATTCGTCAGTGCTGCGGAAGGTGCTGGCTGGAATAGGGCCCTGCTCCCTTGTCTTCACAGAGTCCAGGCTTCTTTCTGGTGGCCTCATTGTTCAATTTCAAACAGGTACAGCTCTACTGAGTGCTCACTGGGTTGCACCAAGCCCATCCACACCCCAGGTCTGAGTCTGAGGTGGACACTGTTGAGCCATGCACATACCAACAAGCTTCGGAGCCTCTTCTGGAAGCTATTGAACCCTCCCAGAGACATGTGCCTGCACCAGACCCAGTTAATTTGACACAATTTTAAAGGGCTTGTCAGTGACACCCACTCTTGGCTCAAGTAGAGCAGCTCTGCTTTAGGTTAACTTGTCGCCTTGTCCAGCTGAAGAGAGTAAAAGGAGAGGCAAGTTATCCTGAAATGGCCAGGGCCAGCTCTGCCTTTTCCAGTTTCTTAGAGCCATGGCTACCTTCTCTCTGCTCCTTGATGACTCTTGTCAGTAATTATGTGCCATCACTCGTAGCCCTTTCTCTGTTTTGCTGGAGGATACAGCCCAAAGATTGTGGACAGTGACAATCTGGGGTCTGAAAACTGAAATGACCACTGGAGCACCCCCCAACCCTTGCTTGGCTAGTGACTTCATGACATCCTCAGCTCTGGAACAGTCACAATACACCTTTATTTATGCACGTAAAATACACACGCTCAGGGCCGCCGCTGACCCTTCACAGCCCAGATCCCATGTTCCGAAGATTGATGAGAGGGTCCAAGCCAAAAGGACTCAGGAGGAGTTCTTGGCCTGGAAGGCCCCGGGAGGATGAGGCAAATGGGGCGTGGCTTAGGGTCCTGAGTGTGGCCTTACCCTGAGGCTGTCATTGGGAGGGCGGGACACGGCCGACGCCCCTTCGCGCTGGGGCAGTAGGAAGGAAAATGGGGTTCAAGGCCTACACATAAGCGTTTTTGCCATATTTGCCAAAGCTGCTGTCACCTTCTTCCCCTGAGGCGGCGAAGGGCACCACGGATCCGGAGGCCTTGTAGGGAAGGTGGGCGCTGTAGGGAGGCCAGGTCAGAGAGAGGTGCTGCCGTCGCTCCGGCTCGCTCCTCCCACCCCGCCCCGCTTCAACCCTTCCCTCCTCCCCCTCCCAACCCCCCTCCGCTTGCCCTTCCCTCACCTGGCAGCAGGGTCCTCGTCAGGGCCGCAGCAGCACGTAGAGCAGAGGCAGATGCCACCCAGGATTGAGAGCAGAGAGGCGCTCCAGCCCAGGTAGAGGGCGGGGCCCAGCTCGTATCTGGAACCAGGACATCGCGATGGGGGTGGGGAGCGGGAGGTGAGGCACCTCCAGAGGGGGCTGTGGAACAGAGCGAGCCCCACCCGCTGCCATAGAGCGGCATTCCCTGACTCACTTTGTTCCAGGATACAGCGGGTCGAAGAACTCCTGGGTGATGTTGAAGGCGTACCAGGAGATAGCCACCATCCCGCAGACACCTGCAGGGGTGGGAGAAAGGTTAGGAGAGGAAAAGGCGGGGGCTGCCCAGAGTGGAACGCGGGGCATCAAGGCCAAGAGCAGCAATTTCACCCAATTCCTTCCTTCCCGCTCCAGTTTATAAGCCTTCCCACTTCCTGGGTTCAACTATAAACTCCCTAATCCAGCACTCAGGACCCAAATTCTAGCCCTCCTTCCTCCTCTCTGACCACTGTGGCCTCTTGGTCTTCTTGATCCCACACCTGCCTAGTTCGTTCCATCATGTCATTTCCTCACTTGGAATATGCACCACGCAAACTCTACCCACATGCAAAAGCCAGGCTGCCACAGAAGTCCTCCCTACAGGGCATGCCTCCCGAAGCCCTCCGCCTGTGATGGGCCTCAGCTGCTTGGACAGGGGGTGCCCACAAGCAAGCAGACCCCAAGGCTGGCACCACTCCACTGATTGGGGGCTTGGCCTTACTTTTCACCTGAACTTCACTTTTGGAAAACAATACTCACCCTACTTCAAAGGCTTATTGTGAGGTCATGTATGCAGAAATGTTATGGAAGCTGACAAGTGATGGCCAGTCCTAGGGTACTGTTGTGTGCAATGTGTGTGTCTAACTCCGGTTGCCCAGCGAGAATACAGGCTCTGAGAGGTTGATGCTCACTTTCACCTTTGACATCCTCCTCACACCTGGCTCATGCCTGGATTATTTTATTTTATTTTGAGGCAGAGCCTCAAGCTGTCACCCTGGATAGAGTGCTGTGGCATCATAGCTCACAGCAACCTCCAATTCCTGGACTCAAACGAGTCTCCTGCCTCCGCCTCCCAAGTAGCTGGGACTACAGGCGCCTGCCACAACACCCGGTCATTTTTTGGTTGCAGCCATCATTGTTTGGCGGGCCGGGCTGGATTCGAACCCGCCAGCTCAGGTGTATGTGGCTGGCGCCTTAGCTTGTTGAGCCACAGGCACCGAGCTTCATGCCAGGATTATAATGGGAGCTTAACAAGCATTGCAATGGACTAATTTGAGCCAAGGGATGTGGGGGGCTGGTGATGAGGGTGCTGTGAGCAGGGAGGGAAGGAAGAGCTGAACATGGGAGGGCAGGTGTAAGGTGAGGCAATACCAGGCGTGGAAGGCTGGAGATGAGGACAAAGAACTAGGGTGTGCTGTGGAAGGCCACCCCAACCCCCATTGCCATGCAACCCCCTCCTCACCCCCATCACCTTCCCGAAGTTACCAGCCAGCATGTGTAGGGCCCCTGCGGTGGCTGCCAGCTTGGCTTTCCTGGAGAGCACCATGCTCCCAATGGTCGTGCAGCGCAGCCCCATTATGCCCAGAAAGAGGCCAAGGAAGCCCAGTAGGATCCCGGTGATCATGAGTGCCCGGCAGGCCTGGATATACCCTGGGGAGGTGGGCATGGTGTTAGTCTTTCCATCTCTTCTCCCCTCTACCACTCAGCCACTGATGGGCCCTTCTTGCTCCTCCCTTGTCCCTGAAAGTCCCCAAATCCTCTCCTTCCCCCTTGGTCTCTGTCCAGCCTACCTTGCTGAGGAGTTACACGTCCCTCCCTAGGAATTTCAGCCTCTCTGGCCTGCTCTCTTCCTTCCCTGCACTAGCCGCACTTTGATTGCCCTTCTGTTACAGGGGTTTTCCTCCCCACTATTAACACGTTGAACCAGATGGTTCTTTGTTCTGGGGGACCGTCCTGGGCACTGTAGGATGTTCAGCAGCCTCCTTGACCTCTACACACTGAACGCCAGGAGCAAACCCTCTTCCCTAAGCCATAACAACCAAAGTGCAGGGTTGCCCCCTTGAGAACTGCTGCTCTATTAGATGGCTCCTGTGTTCTGCGGTGTATTATAGAAACTGCACCAGAGCACCCAGCCCCCTTCCTCACACCTGGTTCCTCTCCAAGTCCACCCTAGTGCCTAGCACAGTGCCGGACACAGTGAACTGAGTTTCTTCCTGGAGTAACCAGTAGGTGGCAGCAGTGTCCTACAGCAGAGGGTCCAAGGGCAGTTTCTGATCTGGAAGGTGGGATACCTGCACCCAAGACCGGTCCAAATTGATCTAGCTTATATTCTTTCTTTTCTTTTCTTTCTTTTCTTTCCTTTTCTTTTCTCTCTCTCTCTCTCTTTCCTTTCTTTCTTTCTATCTTTCTTTCTCTCTCTCTCTCTCTCTCTCTCTCCCCCTCTCTCCCTCCCTCTCTTTCTTTTGAGACAAAGCCTCAAGCTGTCACCCTGGATAGAGTGCTGTGGCATCACAGCTCACAGCAACCTCCAATTCCTGGGCTCAAGCGAGTCTCCTGCCTCCGCCTCCCAAGTAGCTGGAACTACAGGCACCCGCCACAACTCCCGGCCATTT
>CAUYON010138405.1:0-30688 GCA_963573935.1 Arctocebus calabarensis | reverse complement strand
CTGATCCAGCACACGTCATCATTTCAATTCAGTAAGTTATTGTCCATCTCTACTGAGCCAAGGAGGGGAAAGAATTAAGATTAACCTACTAGTATAAAGTTTCTTTCTTTCTCTCTCCTTCCTTCCTTCCTTCCTTCCTTCCTTCCTTCCTTCCTTCCTTCCTTCCTTCCTTCCTTCCTTCTTCCTTCCTTCTCTTTCTTTCTTTCTTTCTTTCTTTCTTTCTTTCTTTCTTTCTTTCTTTCTTTCTTTCTTTCTTTCTTTCTTTCTTTTTTTTACTTTCCTTTTCTTTCAGAAAAGCTGATAAGAAAGCACTATGACGGGTACCAAAAACATATCTTCCCTTGATTTGCCTGCAATCTGGCCAAGGAGCTACCACCACTAGTGTGCTTCCCAAGTATGACATCTGTTATTTTAATACATTGCTCTAAGATGGATTGGGCATAGCCTAAGACACTCAAAACCTGGTAATATCCACCTCAGCTATTTGAGACAACTATTGAAACAGATCTTTTTTCCCCCAGCCTGTGATTCAATCCCCCACAAATCTCTTCTTAGCCTCCCTGCCCCCCACAGATAAGCCTGATTCATCCAAGGCATGTACAGATACAGCGAGGAGAGATGTGGAGAGGGGTCACTGCTCATTGCCAAACTGGAGGAAAAAAGCAGAATCACTCACTTGTCTTTCTACAGAGGACTCTGTCATTCAGGAAAGAGGTAGCCCATAGAAGCATTTTTTATTTCACAGCCAGAAGCTTCATTTAAATAAATGGAGAATTATACAACATCTAGAACAATTAAATTAAATCTAAATATTACAGTTATTGTGATTACAAGAGTCAAAATAATTCTAAAATAGTGAAGGGGGAAAGAATTTAGTATTTATTAAAAACTCACCCATCTGGCCTTTTAATCCTCACAACAGGACCCCCAACCTGTGCAGGTAAGAAGCCGGCTCAAAATATCTGAGATCAAAACTTACAAAGCACAAATCGCCTCCCCGTCTTTCATGACTTACTTCTTATGTGATTATATAGAGATTCTTGGACAGAAACAAAATATCTAGGTCCATCTTCTCATCCCCAGGAAATTTCATTCTGTTAAGTCACAGCACCAGTTCTCTTATTTCTAACTGAAGTCTGTATTTGGGTTTGCTACCCTTCTTCAAATAAGGGGTATAATTTGTATAAGTTGTATAATTTCAAACTAATGTGGTAAATGGCCAAACAGTGACTATAAGAAAATAATAAATGCAGCAGTTCTACTGCATGTGAATTCTGCAAGAATATGACGTCTCCTGGGTTATTTTACAGATTGTCTTATGGCTTCAGTGCAACATAGCGAGTGCCACTGTGCAGAGAAATTCTTTTATAACACATATATTGAAGTAGACCTCAGAAAACATAAAGCTCGCTTTTTAAAAGATGTCATTTGGAAAAAAGATAGCTAATAGAAATATAATACATGTATTATATATTAATAAAATATAAATATATAATAAATATATATTTTTATATATATTATAAATATATATTAGAGAGAAAGAGAGCTAGGAGTTGAAGTTGAAGTCCCCTTGCTTCCCCTGTTTTAATACATTGATTCTCAGTTATTGAAAAATATGAGAGAATCCCAGAAGCCTAATTTTCCTTCAGATTTGACACAGTGGATTTTAACATACACATCAGAAAACAACTGCACTGGCTAGGTTGCCAATACTTGGATTGGTGGATTTAAATCTTTCGGTTATAAACATCAAGTGGATATTATCACAGTAAATGTTCAAAAAATGTTTTGAACATCTAGGATGAAATGTTCCTTAAAATAAACAGAATGTGAAAGATATTTATAATAAAAATAAATTCCTAAAATTGCTACATACATAAGTCAATAATTATAAATGCTGCTGCTGAACTATTGAAGTCTCTTATGTACCCTATTTCTATTTTTTTTCTTTTATTTACTGTGGCATCGTCTAAGCCCACACTAGTGTATATAATGAAATATAAATACATTTATTGCTGCACTATTAACTTGGGTCATTTCTTTTAAGAAATTGAGGGACAACATACGCTTGTCTAAGCATGTTATGCAAATTATTGGCATAAAAGGATTTCTAACATGAACGTAGTGTAAAACGTGTCAGAGTGACAATTCTTACATTCAGTATTCATTTATCCCAACAATTACCATGGTTATACAGCCTTTCCACATGTAGCCATTTTATATGCATGTTGAAAGGGAAGCATGAGTATGTGCCTGTAAGATATTGGAATTATACCCTGAACACTTTATCTCTGAGCTGTGGCATGGACTCAGTAATTCTCCTCTGTTAATAAAATCGCATACATGAGATACCCAGCAAGGTTTGTCTATTCAAAATGTTTGAAACGGAAATATGTTCACATGGAAAGAATTTTCCCTGTGCTCATTTTAGACTCAGTCACATGGTCAGAGGCTGGAATTTTCGCCCGACATTTTCAGAAATCTTCTGGTAGCCATATTATTGCTTTCTTCAAAAGACAATCAAACACTGCGTACGTTCTGGCCACCTTTGTGACTGTATTTCTCATGACACACAATCCTTATTTTTAAAATGGACTTTTATGAACAAGTTTTATGTTATAAAGGAGAAAAATATGACTCTATGCAATCTGCTATTGTGCCCTGTGGATTTATCTTTGAAAAGAAAAAAGATCTATAACAACCAGTCATGTGACACCGTGAGGTCTCTCTCTCTTTCTCTCCCTCCCTCTCTCTCTTTCTCCCTTTCTCTCTCACTTTAAGAATACCATATTTCGTCTATGAGGGAGGCAACATAAAAATGCTGCTAAAGTATAAGTTAGGACTTTTTTAGTCATTTGCAAATGCACAGAGTTCCACGTTGGCTGGAATAAAGTCTTGCAGGATCCAGCTTGTCAATGTGAACAATTGTGTGGGGATGGGACAGATGGGTAGTTGTTTCTTTTTATATTCCCAGATTTAATTTCTTTAAATAATTTTGAAAATGCTTTTTTTAATTAGAATTAACATAGTCTTGTTTTTAAAAAGAAAATAAAGTTATAGACATTGAGATATTAATGGAAAGAAAGGCAAGTCTCATTACTCGAATTAAAACTCTCACTCATTTTAACTGAAAACAATACATTTTAATGGCTGATACCAATCATTGGATTTCAGTTGAGAGGACAGTTATTTTTTTCAATTTTATAGATATGTGCAAAAAACATAGATTAAGTCTGAATAATCAACTAGGAATGATTATTTCTCTCTTAGTGCTTATATTGGTAGACTTTTCACATTTTGATCCCAAATATTAACTTCTTTTTTAACTGTACACTGAAATATAATTTAAGTCAGACTAAAATTATTTTAAATAACCCTTTTGTCATATAAAAAGGACAAGAAAGCATGTCTTTATTTTTAAATAAGCATTTCTTTCTTCTTTTATAACTACTTCCCCACATTATGAAAGAATAAAAATTTAACTAATGCTCTAACTAAATTGACCAAAGATTATAAATAATCACTTTTGACTATGTACAAATATTCTGTGATTAAGAAAGGAAGAAAACAGTCTATAATGAATGAACTGTATTCAATATATAAGTACTGAATACTAAATGTAGATGCCTTTATACTAGTTCTCAGGCAAAATAAAACAAAACAAAACTTCATTTATATTCTTTCTGGGGTAGAAACTCATATTTGGGGTATAGTTCAATGTGGTAAAACACTCAACTCAGAAAAGGTACTGTACACACAAATATTATTTTAATTAGTTGAAACCAAAATGACATTAATAGAAAGATTTTTAAATAGCATTATTTGAGATCATTCTAGGTAATGTGGCTGACTCTAGAAACTATTTCTTTACCCTACTGAGAAATATAAATTTTTTTTGTGCTCAATTAAGTAAAAATTATTTCATTGGTCAGTTCCATACTGTGTGGCGATGCTGACATGTGATAATTTTATATAGGAAATACAGTTCTATTTAATGCTTGTAATGGATTGAATCTGTTAGTACAACAGTGGTTGATTAAGAACCAATTTTAATTTCTTAACTTTAAACAGACTCCAAGGCTTTGTAACTCTGAATTGTTAGATTCCATTTTTAATTTCTTTAAAACTGATAAGCTTCTCTGCCTTTCCCCAAGTTCAAATTTAATTAAATCTGCAACACAACCACACTGAAAGGAAAAGGCCAGTTTTATTTACATAACAGAACAATAGCAATAACATGAATGGACAGCACTAAACCAACATCAGTCTTAACCACAAAATATCACTCTTGACCTCTTCAATGAGCAGCCTCTTTTCTATCCAGCCCAGAATAACTTTCAGTACTGTATGAAAATAATTATAGAAATAGAACTCACAAATGAATGAATATATTTCTGAAAGTAAATTAGGGCATTCAGCACCATTGCTATTAAATTTAACATTTTTATAAACTGAGCAATCCTCTATCTTCACCCACAATACCAGCAGTGCTCAAATTTTTTATCTTTTAAGTAACAAAAAAATTGTCCATATATTAAGCTATTCATATACACCATGAGGTAATTAAGGTTCAGGTTACAACAGCTAAGGTACAGAAGGGCACAGAAGGGCAAGATCAGAGAAAGAAAAGTTGTAGAACCAGGGTTTTTAAGCAGCTTCTTTTCCCCAGGTTATATTCAGACCAGAGGCTGCCTCAGGCACAGTCAGAGGCCAAGTTTACCCGGAGCAAATGGCCTGGGAGGAGAGCGCTGTCACTTTATTAACCAAGCCTCCACTGTAGCTGTCTTAAACAGCTACTCATAGTTTGGGAACTTTGGATTAGGTATGCACTGGCCACAAAGTCATGCTACATACTTGCAGGGTCTAACACATGTGTTGAATATCTGAGAGCCAGAATTAAGAAATTCCTAAGAGGGGCTTCAACAAAAGTTGAAAGCTAATGCACAATATGGGTTTCTTGAGCTCTAACCTATATTCTCCCTACAGTGAATTTTTGAACAATTTCCTATCGGCACCGCAGGTTACTAGGTCGCTGTGTCCAGTCTCTCCCTGTGAGTCCCTAAACTTGTCCTCCTTGATTTAGGATGGTGTTCATTCTTCCAATGAGATTTTGTCTCTGTACTAGTGCTAATTTTTTCAACTTTTTTTTCCCGCTTAATTCTCCTTTCTCCTTTAAACATGTATAAATTTCTAAACCTCAAAAATTCTTCCTTTTTGAAACCAATACTTGAGTTTAATTCTCCTTCTATCATTTTATGTTATTTTTTACCCGTGATCCTCAAACAACCAACCGTTCTCCAAATTCTGTTGCTCTTACCAACTAGCCCTTATTTCCTCAAATCCCTATAATTTGAATGATGGGCCCATCAATGCTCAGAGACTGTTCAGGGGAATTATTTTCCTAATGAAATTGAGTTTCTTTATGTTGACTCTTGTTGAATTCTCCACTGCACTTAACAAAGCGTATCTCCTCATTTTCAGTTTCTGTAACACTGTCTGTCAGTTTTACCCTGTTATCTTTCACTGACCGGGCTGATGTTCCCCTCTACCCATTCAATTTACAAGTTTTCTTTCTTGTCTATCTGCTGTTTTTCCTCCACCCTTACCCTTTTATAGAATGTATGCATTCACATGTCTTAATTATCTCCCCTGTACTGACGACTCAAACTTATGCCATCTTACCTCTTACTTCACCTCCTGTTGCATTCTCCCAGATTATTACAGGCTCCTGCATCATTCATTCAAAAAGTGAATTGGCCATGGCCCTGGTTTATGCCAGGCTTTCTTATAGACACTGGAGATACAATAGTAAATGAAAAAGGCCAAAAATATCTGCCCTCATGGAGTATGCTATTAAAGGAGAAAGATAATAAACATGATTTGAGAAGTAAAATACAAAAAACAACTGTGTAAGTTGCCCAATGCTGTTCAACATACAGAAGTGGTCAACTTAAGGAGGTGGTCAATGTTGGGAAACGGCCAAGGAGGTTCTACTCTATTTAGCATCATGAGAAATGAAAGCTAAGGACAAAACAGAAGCTGTAGTGAGGTATTAAGGGTGGGCTTAAATTTTTAAATATGCTGTGGAGTACAGACTACAGTGGGGAAGTGCAAAGCTCTAAGATCAATTAAGTTAGCATGTTAACAATCCAGGGGGAGAGTTCATGGTAACAAGGATAACAATTGTGGGAGTTGGAGTGAAGTGGCACAGGTTTGAATTCTGGATCTATTTTGAAGGTAGACTAGATGAAATTTGTTGATGGACCAGATACGAGAAAAAAGTAAACAAGACTAACACCGGAGTTTCTGACAACGTAACTGGAATGAAGTAGTCACCCTTAAGGAGCATTGGTGGGTGAGCAGGGGGCATACACCAGCAGCTGAGCCTGAAAGACTTTCAAATTGGAGTGAAGACATTATAACTCTTAAGTTGGAGATGGAAATATATATACTAAGTAGGCAACTGGATACATAGGTTTGAAGATATGAGGGAGCTTCTAGGTACGGAATGTAAATTATAGCTGTGTAAGCATAATAATGATATTTAAAAACAAGACAGAGAGTGAATGTAGATAGGAGAGATAAAACATCTAAAGGTGGAGTTTAGGAGAATGAGGAACTGGTAAAGAGACTAAGAAGAAGTAACCAAAAACATCAGAGAAGCAATGGACATCAAGTAAAAAAAGGAATTTTATAAGAACTCGGGGATCAGTTCTGTTCAAATGTTTTGGAAAGTGACAAAGGTATGAGAATTGGCTGTTGAAATTAGCAATATGAATATTTTTGGTGACCTAGAGAAAAGTAATTAAAATGGAATGTGGAAAGGGGGAAGGGGAACCTGATTGCAATAAGTACAAAAGAGAATGGTAGGATAAATTAATGACAGTGGATTCAGAACTTCCTCAAGGAGTTTTGCTACAAAGGATAAAAAGACATGGGAATATAACTGTATAGCAAAGTGGTATTGAGGGAGAGCTGTTATGGTGGATGGATTAATAATATAGTTGTATTCTAATGGGAATGATTGGGCAGAAAGAAAAGCTTGCCTAATGATGCTAAAGTATGGAGAAATGTTGAAGTAGGCAAAAATAGATGGGATCTGCTATACAGATGGAGACATGAGCCTGGGTAGAAGCATGAATGGACAGGGTAACAAGAGAGATGGTGTAATGTAAGGGCTTAGCTACTGGTAGGTGCGTGATGCATTAGTGAGAACTTGTGAAAGTTCTCTTTAAAATGCTAAAATTTTCTTGGTAAAATGGAAAAATAAAACTCCACTGGGAGTGACAATGTAAAAGGAGGCACAAGAGGTCTGCAGAAACAGAAGATATCGTTAAAAATTATCTAAGAGAGCAGAAGAAAAACAATTTAAGAAAATGTAGTATAATTGCATTAAGGACCCACTTGAGGCTATTGATAATAAATTTAAAGAGAGACCAGTTCCACTGGCTGTGTTTTACTAGTTTCCCTAACCATACTGAACTGTACAGGTACAGGCCTATAGCAGAAAGTTTTATGTAGCTAGAATTGTAGTTTCATCTGAAAAGTATGATGACAATTTTTTATATGTTGTCTCTTTATCCAGCATCTTTATAAAATTATTTAAGAAGATAATTTAAAAAGTATATTGCTGGATTTTTAAAAAGTATTCAAATAATACATATAGCAATAATAAAACAAAGGGTAAGAAAGAATAGAGCTACAAGATAGTAATATCTCATATATCACTTCAATTAATATAAATCTGAAATAGATTCTCATATATTAAGATGTGTATGGTAAGCCCTAGAGCAACCACTAAAAGAATAATTCCAAAAAAAAAAAAATGAAAGAAAAATCATTATAAGTATCAAAATATTTCACTAACATATTCACTTACAGCAGAAGAAAGCAGTAAGGAAGCAATAGAAACAAACAAACAAAAAACATGTAGGACACAAAAGAAAAAAAAAGCCAACACATTAATGATAACATTAAAAGTGAATGGGTTAAACAATACAATCAAAAGGCAGAGAATAATAGACTGGATTAATAGAAAAAGAAGATCTAATTATGAGCTAGTTTAGAATCTAAGTTACAAATTGGTTGAATGGGAAAGGAAGGCAAAGTGTATAATATGCAAACAGCAGCCATTTGACTTTATGAACAAATGTTACTAGAAATGGGATATTTTACAAAGTGTCAATCTATCGAGAAAATGTAACAATTATAAACATGTATGTACATAAGAATTGAGCCCTAATACATGAAACAAAAGGTAACAGGACTTAAAGAAGAAATATACAACTCACCAGTAATAGTTAGGGGCATCAATACCCCACTCTATCAACTAAATAAAACAGCTAAGCAGAAGTAACAAACTAAAAGACTTTAATGGGCTATCAACCATATAGCCCAGCAGACATACAGAGGACAATCTATTCAATAACATAAGAACACACATTCTTCTTAAAAATACAGAAAAACTCTCCAAAATAAAACATAAACTAGGTCATGAAATAAGTTTCAATAAATTTAAAATAATTGAAATCATACAAATTTTATGTTCTGGCTACAAGCCAATAAAATCATAAATCGATGGCAGAAATAAATTTGAGATACTCACAGAGATGCAGAAATTAAACAACACCTTCTTAAACAGCCAATGAGTCAAAGACTTGTTTTCTAAATAAAATTAGAAAGTATTTCAGATCAATTAAAATAAAGACACAATATCCCAAAACACATATAATTCAGTCAAAGTGGTTTTCCAAGGAAAATTTATAGCTGTAAATGCCTACATTAAAAGGAAAGAAATTGGTAACCTTATTTTCCTTCTTAAAATCCTGGAAAAGTAGAGCAAACTAGACATGAAACAAGCACAAGAGAAATTGTTAACTTTATTTTCCTTCTTAAAATCCTGGAAAAGCAGAGCAAACTAGACATGAAACAAGCACCAGAGACAGATCAGCATGTAAGTTAATGAAATACAAACTAGAAAAACAGAGGGGAAAACCAATGAAACCCTAAGGTGCTTCTTTGAAAAGATCAACAAACTTGGCAAACCTTTAATATGAACTGATTAAGGGAAAAATTAATAAAGACTCGAATTATGAAAAACAGGCATGAAAGAGGACATTATTACTGACCTTACAGAAATACAAGACTTTAGATGGGAATACTATAAATAATTACATGTCAACAAGTTAGTTAACTTTGATTAAATGAACAAGTTCCTGGAAAGATACAAAGTACTGAAACCGACTCAAGAAGAAATAGGAAATCTAAGTAAGCTTTTCACAAGCAAAGAGATCGAATTAATATGTCAGGAATACCAGGACCACTATAAAAATGGGTAATTTGGTGTGGAGGCTGATAGTACTCAGCATAATTCTATTCATGGCCACGTTTTTACAATGAGAGAACAACTAAGCATCATCAACAAAGAAAGATGCATGGGGCAAAGTCCAAGGCAAGAAGACACCAGCTTTCAAGAATCGTCTCTCACATTGAGTCACACAGGACAGGCTTGATTCCCCTGCAACAAGTTGTGACAATATGTGCAACACGTTGCCAACTTCGAAAGCTCATGAAGGCTATCCGGGGACAGTTATGCAGACAGTCTCTGTCTATAATGTACCAAAATCCCAGACTACTAGAAGGAAAACAGGTGTTCAGCATAAATCATATTATTTGTACAGTTACGGCACAGTGAGCCACGCTTATCAATTCTGAGAATAGTGGAAATCCTTCCAAAATCCAAGTTCCCAGACACCAGCCAACTGTGAGCCAGTTTTTCTAAGAATTTCAGTTCGGCCGGCAATGTCAACTTTTTTTCTGCAAAATTAGAAAATGCAAAACTTTCTATAAAGCAACACTAAGACCCTCGCCCCTTTTTCTTTGCTGATAAAGTCTACTAGCATTAAAGACAGCATTAGTATCTAATTTTACAAACTCTTCCATCAGAAGAAGGGAAAACAAATCCCAACTCATTATATAAGGGCAGAATTATCTTGATTTCAAATGTCGTAAGAACTGAAACTACCAAGTAATTCTCTAATAAAAACATCTGAAAAGAATCCTCCAAACGTACAGAGGATTCTTGTTGTTCATAGTGGTTATGCTACAGGGTGTCAACCTTCAACCTGTGTGCTGCATATAGCCCAGAACGGCTGTGCATGGGACCCAACACAAATTCATAAACTTACTTAAACCATTATAATATTTTTGTGTGATTTTTTTTGGTGGAACTCGAACATGAACGTTGTAGATGACAACATCATGTCCCCATGTCACACATACTAGATATACGTAGCTCTGGCTATCCCCCCACACACAGAGCTTCAGTTTTACAGTGGTCTATGACTTCCTGCACCATATCTTCAAAGCACAGTTAAATCGACACCATCAGATGTTACATGCGCTCATGGTTATTTGGCAAGGCAGTGATTATTAATAGTATTTGAACCTACCATTGCAATGTTAGCCATTTCATATTATTTAGGAGTCAGGTAAGCTTCACCTTTGATTATTAAGGTACTTTCACATCTCATGGCAACTCACACCTCACCCACTGTGCTTTATAATCCACTCTTCACCTCTCCCTGCAACGGCAACTGAGATGTGAAAGAATCTAAAACTTGCTTTCTATTTTCCTATCAATTAGTTTTCATAAGTAAACACCATCCTATTGTTTTTTTAATCCCAGTACAGCTCCTCCAACATCTCAAAAGACAACAGAATCCAAAAAAAGAAAAAATGATGAGTGAAAGAAGATTATTAAGTGAAAAGTAGACAAATGACTACTTTTCTGTCAATGCAAATAGTAAAGGAATTATGCTTAATTTGTAAGGAATTTGTGCAAGTTTTCAAAGACTATAATTTAAAAAGGGATTATATGATGTCTGAAGTGTTGTGTTGTGAGGACAAAATAGCAGAACTGAAAAATGTTTGTCTTCTTAACAAAAATCTTTTTTTAAAAAGTCACCACTCAGATGGATTCTATTGTAAAAGCTAGTTAAGCAGCAAGCATATTTAATAGCAAAAAAAAAAAAGTAAAACCATCTACTGGTGTTGAGTTTATCAAGCAAGGTGTTTGAAAGCATGGTAGATATAATTTTCCCTGTAAAAAGGGGGATATTTATAGAATCCATTTGTCTGATCAGACTGTAGCTCAGTAAATTAAAGAAACTGGAAAATCCATTGAAAGAAGTGTGGAGAGTAAAGCTGCTAATTTAAAATTTTACATTTTGATGATGGATGACAATTAAATATGGTTCAACTTTCCTTTTTCCTCAGAGATACTGATGATGAATATAATGTCACTAAAGAAATGGCTTATTTAGTGCTATTGAAAGATACAACTAAATCAAGAGATTTATATGAAGCAGCCAAAAGTATGTTAAAGCCATTTTCTTTGTCCATTGTCAACCTAACTGGCACAGTCAATGATGGTGTCCAGTGATGGTAAGTTAAAGAGAGGGACTTATAAAATTAACAAAAGACAAGGCAGTTGTCACCCAAAACTCACATTTGATGAAGGATCATTGTATAGTACATCAAGAAAATGTATGCACAAAGCTTTAAAATTGGATAATGTCAGGCAAATTATCAAGACTGAGTTTCATAAGGGCCAAAGGGATTGAATCATCACCAATTCCAGGAAATTCCTTAAAAGTATTGTGTCACCATGCTGACTACAGTGACATCATTTACTTTTGGGAAATAAGATGGCTAAATAGAAGCTAAATGTTGAAAAGATTTTATGATTTTTAGCATGTTACATGTATGAAGTTGTTTACAGTAAAAAAACCCAAATTTGTGCCAGAACTTGATGATGAAAATTGACTTACAGACTTAGCATTTTTAGGGGTTTTAACCAGTATTAAAATGAGTTAAACATGCATTGTCAAGGCGAAAACCAACTTATCAATACAATGATTTAAACCACAATAGCTTTCCAAGTGAAACTGAAATTCTGGCAAGCTCAAATTAAAGCAAACAATTTTGTGCATTTCATCACATTGGCTAAACACAGTTCTGTGCACAATGAAAAATAATGCAGCTTTGCTTTCCAATTTGATACAAAAATTTCAAAACAGATTTCAAAAATTCTGGGAAAATAATCGATATTTTGGTGCCTTTGTTACTCCATTTTCAGTTGACATAAGTATGTTACCTGCCAATTTTCATATGGATTGCATAGAGCTTAATTCTGACACTCAACTTAAAGAAAAATTTGATCACTCTCTACTGGACTTCTATAAGTTCTGTCCTTCCAGAGACAAATATCGCTCACTTCACAATCATGCATGATCCACGTCCTCACTTTGTGGCAGCAACTAATTTGGGAGCACACGTTTTCAAAAATGAATCCCATTAAGAGTAAAATTAGAACAAAATATCTGATGAGCACTTTCAGAGCTCACTTCTATTGAATTGGATATTGATGCATTAGTTTCTCCAATACAATGTCCAATATCTCACTAATTTTACATTGCCCATTTTTACTTTTATAATGAAAATATCAAAGGAAAGACTTTTGTTACTTAAATATGTAGATTTTCTCTATTAGTGATTGCAAACCTGGGGCCTGCTTGAGGATTTTAAAAGACTCTCTGAAGGGGCTGCTGCACAATTAGGATTACTATGTGAGGACTTTTGCTTATCTTTAGTAATGAATGTCACAAAAAACACACACAAACCTTGTTTGTTTGTTTTTTTGAGACAGAGTCTCACTTTGTCGCCCTCTGTAGAGTGCTGTGGTGTCACAGTTCACAGCAATCTCCAGCCCTTGGGCTTAGGCAATTCTCTTGCCTCGGCCTCCCAAGTAGTTGGGACTACAACTGCCCAGCTATTTTTTTTTTTTAATTGCAATTTGTCCTGGGCTGGGTTTGAACCCTCCACCTTTGGCCTACTCACTGAGCCACAGGTGCTGCCCCACAAACCTTGTTTTTAATTTTGTTTTCATTCATTTATTTATTTTTTGCTCTTCAGTTTTGTTAGTATCTGTGCACTTAATGTGTGACCCAAGATAACCCTTCCTCCAATGTGTTCCAGAGAAGGAAAAGGATCGGACACCACTGCTCAATAAAGTCAGTGAGAACACTGAATTTGTACACAGTGAACCATTGTTCCTAGCAAACTAATTTCAAGGGAAATACAGGAGTAAATTCCTGTGAGCTCCTGGCATCAACATTTTTAATCAACTGATCAATATATAGCCTTTTTTAATATGTGTTTCTGTCTAAAAGCACCTTTTTCAATACATATTGTTAATCATTAACATTGAACTCAGAGTCTATAGCCTATAATTTCTGCCTGGACAAAGTTTAGTCAACACGTGTGTTTTCCACAAGGCACATTGCATCCTTTTTACACTTAGAAGCACATTAGAAGTAATGGTGGGGGGCGTTTCAATTATCAATAGAAAGCAAAAAAAATGCAAATAAAAAAATGACAATAACTAAACCACCCAAAGGACACTTGTTTCCAGTAAGAATGTGTAAACAGAAGGAAGAGCATATTTCTTATAGACCTCAGTGGAAATGTGCATGTTGTTAACCCAAATTTTTCACTGCTTGGTTCATGTTCACAAATTACTATGAAAGTTGCTCATGTATTGATTTGGAGTTTGGGGTACATTTTATCAAGTAAGCAAATTCATAAACATAAAAATTGCGAATAATTAAGATGGTACTTGCAAACCAATTTCAAATAACTTATAAAAATGATTATACAACATGATGAAGTAGGATGCAAGTTGGCCTTACATCCAAAAAATCAATTAAATAATATTCCATATTAACGGAAAAAAAGACAAAAACCAGATAATCATACCATTAGTTCAGAAAAACCATTTTCTAAAACCAACATCCATTATACTAAAAACAGTCAATGTCCTAGAAATGAAAGGAAACTTTCTCAAGCTAATGAAAGGCATCTATGAAAAGCTAACCTTGTACTTAATTCTTATGAACTAAAATAAAATCTTAAGGTTCCCCCCGAGCGGCTTACTGAATGGAGCCCCTCTTGGCTAAGGGGACGCCCTACAACTGAGTTGCTAGTCCTGAGAAGGGTGATCATATAGGCTTCCTCCCTTCAGAGATGTCCTTCGTGACTCACTACCAGGCTGTGTACAGGACAAACCTGAAGGTCCTCGGTGCACATGTCAAACCACTTGGGTCTGGACACATGTTCTGTACTTTGTCTCTGATTAATGGACCTTTATCTTAACTCAAGTATTCTTTTTCACTGATTCCTGATCTAATAGACAAAACATAACTCTTTCAGCCAATTGTCAACTGAAGTATCTTTAAGCCCACCTATAACCTGTAAATTCCCACTGTGAGATGTCCCACCTTTCTAGGTCAAACCAATGTATGCCTTCCCTGTATTGATTTATGACTTTACCTGTAATTCCTGTCTCCATGAAATACATAAAACCAAATTGTAACCCAAGGCTTCTTGGGCTTGGCTCTGGGTCATGATCTTAAATCTGGCTCCAAATAAGCTTCTTTATTTTACAGAGTATGGCTTCTTTTCTACTACTACTGATATGGTGAAAGAGTGAATGTTTTCACCCAAAGTCAGGAAGAAATAAAGTATGTTTTCTCTTACCACATGTATTCATTGTAATGAATTGTAATGGAGTTTCTAGCAGGACAATTAAACAAGAAAATGAAATATATATCATCTAAATTAGAGAGGAAAAAAATACCGTTAACTATTTTTACAGATGACATGATCTTATATAGAGAGAATCCTAATCAATCAACTAAAAATTATTTTAACTAATAAATGAGTTCAATATATATTCAGAATTCAAATCAATATATGAGTCAATTATATTCTTATACACTGGTGATGAACAATCTAAAAATGAAATTAGCAAAAACAACTCCATTTATAACAGTAGTAAAAGAAATAAAATACTTAAGAATAAAATTAGTAAAGTTATATATAAGGAATAAGTTAAAATGTTCAATAGCAGTAGGGTGACTGTAATCAACCATGTATTGTATATTCAAAAGAGCTAGAGAGAATTTGAAATCTTCCCAATACATGCAAATACAAACACTTATGGTGGTGATAGACATTCCACATACCGTAACTGGACCATTATATCGTCTATGTGCACTACAGAATGTCACATGTATCCTATAAGTATGTACAAATGTATCAATTATAAAAATAAAAAAATTAACAAATAAGGAGAAAACTTATACTCTGAAAACTTCAAACATCTTTGAAAGAAATCGAAGACCTAAATAAATTCAAAGACATCCTCAGGTCATAAATTGAAAGACTTAATATTGTTAAAATGGCAATACTTTCAAATTGATCTAGATTCAATAAAAACACCTGAAATCCTGCCATTTTATTTTTTCTAGAAATTGAAAAGCTGATCTTATAATATATAAATTTCAAGGTACCCAAAATAGGCAAAAAAATCTTGAAATGGAAGAACAGAAGAGTTGGAGGAGTCACACTACTTGATCTCAGCAGTTACTATAAAACTATAGTTATCAAGACATTGTGATACTGGAATTAGAACAGACATAAAGATTAAGAAATAGAATTATGAGCCTAAAAATGAACTCTAATAATAACAGTTAATTAATTTTGGACAAAGGTATCAAGACAATTCGATTGTGAAAAAGAGTAGCCTTTTTGGAAATGCTATTGGGACAACTACATATCTACCTGCATGATAATGAAGCTGGACCACTTCTTTATGCCACAGATAAAATTTAATCAAAAAAGATCCTGCTCCTCGATGTAAGAGCTAAAACTATATAATTCTTGAAAGAAAATATAAGATTAATATTTATAAAACTTGGTTAGAAAAAGCCATCTTGGATATGGCACCAAAAGCAAAATGAGCTTAGAAAAAAATAATTTAAGTGTCATAAAAATTAAACACCTTTGTTTTCAAAGAATAGTATCAAGAAGATAAAAAGGCAGAAAATATCTACACACCTATATCTGACAAGAGATTTGTATCCATAAAATACATAATGAGCATTTATAATTCAATATTAAAAAGATAAATTGCACAATTCCAAAATGGGCCAAGGGTCTGAATTTTTCTTTTTCTAAAAAAAGATATACAAATGGCCAAAACAGACATTAAAAGATGTTTGACATCATTAGTCATGAGGGAAATACAGACCAAAACCACAGTGAGCTACCACTTCATCCATCCTAGGATGACAAGCATCAACTAAATTTGAACAAATGTTGTCAGAGGCTTGGAAAAGTTAGAACTCTCACACACTCCGGAGCTGTGATGTTAATGATGCATCCAAAGTTGGAAAACAAGTCAGTGGTTTCTTAAAATGTTTATAATTACCACATGACCTAGCAAGTTGATTCCTAGTTATATACCAAGTGAAGTTAAAGCATATATGTGAACAAAAACTTGTACACAAATGTTTATAACAGCAGTATCCATGATGGTCACAGAGTGGAAACAAGCCGAATGTCTATCAACTGGTAAGTGGGTGAAAGCGTGACGCATCCGTGCAATAGAATATTATTTAGCAATAAAAGAAACTGAAGTGCTGATTGTGCTACCAGGGACGGATGAACATTGAAAACATCACACTAAGTGAAGGAAGTAACTCACAAAAGACCAGATAGGTTATAACTTCATTTATATAAAATATAAGAATATGCAAATCCATAGACGGAGAGTAGATCGTGGTTTCCCAGGACTAGAGTGTTGGAGAGAAATGAGGAGTCGCTATTCACAGGTACAGAGTTTTATTTTAGGAGTTACAAAAATATTCTGAAACTGGTTTTGGTGATAGCCGCAAAACTGTAAATACTAAAAGCCAGTGGATTATATACATTAAATGGCCTAGACGTATGGAGTGTGAATTATGTGTCAAAAAAACCTTTCATGTAATTATAAAAAAAAATCACATTTTCTTATCCATCCACATCAAAATGGGGCACCAACTAGTGCTAGCATGTATGTTAATGCCCCAAATCTCCTAGTTCATGCCCTAATCACCTCCAGCATAGATTACTAAAAGTAATCTACTGCAGAAACTGTTTCCAGCTTCAAGGAGCCATCTGCTGCTGCAATATTAATTTTATTAAACTACCACTTTCATTAAATCACTGCCTTGCTCAGTATCAAGTCTCTAATCTCTTCAGTTAACAATTTGAGACTCACAACCAACTGGCCCCTGCTACCCCATTGTGGTAGGCAGAATAACAGCATTTCAAAGGCACCCAAGCCATAATTCACAAACGTCTAAATATGTGACTTTGCTTGGCAGAAGAGACTGCAGATGTGATTAAAGTCCTGAAATGAGGAGATTATTCCGGATTAGCCAGGTGAGCCCAGCGTAATCACGAGGATTCCTCTAAGTGAATGGGAGAAGTGGGAGAGTTAGCACCAGGGAAGAGACGTGAGGTAAGAAGCAGAGGTTAGGGTGACGTGGGCCCACAATCGAAGGAATGTGGGCAGCCTCCAGGGCTGGAAGGGGCCAGGAAACAGACTCTCCCCTAAAGCCTTTTGAAGCAATGTCACCCTGCCAACCTGGTTTTGATTTCTGACATCCAGAACTATAAAATAATAAATTTATGGTTTAAGAGCCCCTAAATTTGCAGCGATTTGTTACTGTGGTGATAGGAAGCAATGTACTCATGCAGTCTTCTCACTAAGATTCCCATCTGGTCAAATCCCTCCCCTTCCACATCCTCGACTTGATAACCCTTCTCCACCTCTGCTGTCGACAGCTACCAACACCAAAAGATGATCACACAACAAGCCAAAGGTACCAATACATTATGCAGAAACAGGGTTGTACTAACAAACTGGCTCTCAACAAATGCCTTGATTTGTAGAATTTTTCTCATTAAATACTCCTAACGAGATTGTTTTTGGGTCACAGAGGGTTTGACCACTGGCTCACAAAATCCCTGAATATTTAGTTAAGCCATTTGCGAGCTCATTCAAGCCTCTATCTCAAAACAAACAGATTCTTTTTCCACATTTCTTTCTTTCCGCTCTATGGTTACATTATGTAATAAATGTATCCTCTAGAAAAAACATGCCTGTTTCTTGCTATAGGTTTACTGGCACTTAAACATTTCTCAGTCTCCAAATTTAATCACTTACTAGGTCAGAACTCCTTACTAGTTGGGGAAGTCTCCTTCCCATTAACTTTCATTGGTTTACAGATAATGTCTACCTCAGGGAATAGAAAATGTTTTCCTCTCATGCCAATTCCTCTCTTGCCTTGCAATCAACCTTTTTTACATATGTATTTGTAGAGGTAGTTTTAATCTTTAGCGATCACTACATTTAAAAGTAAAAATATCTTGAGGTTAAAATTCTCAAACTTCAAATTATCAGATATATTAAAGAACCTTGTCATTTATTGTCCATGGACAGGAAGCCCAGGGCTCCTGGCAGTATAGAGCCTTGGCGGCCCGCGGTACAGGCCATGGCTTTTCCCAGTGCGTGATTTCCTTATTATGTCCCCACTGATCTGATTCACATTCATTCACTCAATAAATACTTACAGAACAGACTCTCAGGAATACTCAGTATAGGCGGCAGAGACATTTTGGGCAGACACCTGATCACTTTACTCTCCTTTTTCATTCCTGCCCCCATCTTCTCACTGTATTAGTGTTCTATTGCTTTGGTACAAGATCAATAGCTCAAAACCACCAGTTGATCATTGTACAGTTGCACAGGTCAGAAGTGCAGCATGACGGAGCTGAGTTCTCTTTTGATGGTGTGGCAAAGCGGAAATCGAGGTGGCAGCTAAACTTCCTTCTCATCATGGGTCACTTGAAACAAAGTCCAATTTAAAGTCCCTAGTCGTTATTCACAGAATTTGGTTCCTTGCAGTAATACGACCCAATGTCTATCATCTGGCAGGTTTTGTGTTTCCCTTTTTTATTTATTTATTTTTGTGGCTTTAACACAATGTCTTTATTGAATTACATTACCAATTTGAAAATCCATTCTGTCTCCTTTTTGTGATTGTTTGGGATTCATGAAGGCTGCTAAGAATTATGTTACACTGATTGTGGTTGTTAGGGAAGTCCCTCTTGTAATTGTGTCCCAGTCCCAAGAGTGTGCCATACACAAGGACCTCCGCATTCGTCTCCCGTCTCCCCTCTCCCCACTTGCTCATTCCCCTTCCCCAGCCCTTGTATTAAATCATCTATTGATATCATATTAGAATTGAGTATATTGGATTCTTGCTTCTCCATTCTTGTTATGCTTTACAAAGAAGACTGTGTTCTACCTCCATCCAAGTTAACAAAAAAGATGTAAAGTCTCCATTTTTTAATTAAATCATAGCTGTGTACATTAATGCATTTATTGGGTACAATGTGCAGGGTTTTATATGCAATTTGAAATACTTACATCAAACTTGTTAACATGGCCTGAATAGTATTCCATGGTATACATATACTACAGCTTGTTAATCCCTTCCTGGCTCTGTGGGCACTAAGATTGTTACCACGTTTTGGTGATTGTAAATTGAGCTGCAACAAATAGTCTAGTGAAAATGTCCTTATGATAAAAGGATTTGTTTTTCCTTCTGGGTAGATACCTAGTAATAAGATTGTAGGATTAAATGGGAGGTCTAATTTGAGTTCTTCAAGGCTTCTCCATACTTCCTTCAAAACAGCATGTTGTTGGCACAAAAATAGAGACATAGGCTCATCAAACCAAATAGAAAACCAAGAGATGAAACCAGTCTCTCCTTGCCATCTGATCTTTGATAAACTCAACCAAAGTGTACAGTGAGGAAAATAATCCGTATTTAACAAATGGTGCTGGGAGAACTGGATAACCATATGTAAAAGACTGAAACTTGGCCCATGGATAAAAGACTTAAATCTAAGGCACAAAATGGTAAAAATCTTAAGAGAGAACTCTTGATGATGTTGGACTGGGGAAAGATTTTATGATAAAGACTCCAGTGCCCATCTCAGCAACAACAAAAATTAATAAATGGGACTTAATGAAGCTGAAAAGCTTACAGCTAAGAACACAACCAGTAAAGCGAAACGATGACCTTCAGAATGGGAAAAGAGAGTTAGAGGGTATGTATCAGACAAAGGGTTGAAAACTAGAAGCTACAGAGAACACGGATTAATCAAGAGAAAAAGAGTAAACAATCCCATCCATCTCTGGGCACAAAATATGAACAAAACCTTCTCTGACAAAGACAGATGAATGGCTAACAAACATTTGAAAAAATGTTCATTGTCGCTAACCATCAGATAAAGGCAAAGCAAAACCACTCTGAGATATCACCTAACCCCAGTTAGAATAGCCCACATCACAAAGTCTCAAAGCTGCTGATGCTGATGTGGGTGTGGAGAGAGGGGAACACTTTTGCACGGCTGGTGGGACTGCAAGCTAATACGACCTGCTGGCAGGTTTTGAGCTGTGCCTACTTTTGGCTCCTAGAGGCTGTCAAAATTCCTTGCTCCACAGATCATTTGTCTTTATGTCACTGATGGTGCATCAAATCCTTCTCATGCTTTGAATCTTTGCCTTCCTCTTTGGAAATGAGCTGAAGAAAATTCTTATTTCTTACAGGGTTAACATGATTAGGTTAGGGCCCCACAAATAATTTTCTTAAGGTCAACTTTGTCATATCACACAAACTCATCACAGGAATACAATTCACCTTATTCACAGTCCTGGGAGTTTTCAGAATGCACACGGGTGGAAAGGAGGACAGAAAATTTCGAAGTCCATTCGTTCTCTTTAACATTTAATTTGGTCTAAGGATAGGAGAAGCTGGTGTTTATAAAAATAGAGAGTATTACGTGCTAAAAGGCTGCTAATTTCTTGTGGAATGGGCATGTAGCGAGGATCAGACTTTCTGTATCCAGCATTCTACTCTGGACCAAAAAAGTGACAAGCAGCATTGGTCTCAGTGACAAGCTCTACCGGTAAGTGAGATATACACAGTTGTAGCCACTTTAATTTTCTTGAAATTTCATTTACGTGGATCATTGAATCAGGAAGTTAATTTACTTTGGGGGAGAGGGTGTTGACAAGGTCTGAACACCGGAAACAATGGGTGTCGAAGTTTACAGCAGCTGATGTTGTCAGTGAGACCAGGCCCCTCCTCCAAAGACAGATATGTTTCTTGTTTTTATGGAACTGACAGTCTAGCAAAGGATACAGTGTAACAAAGTAGATGACAAGGAAACAGTGTGCTCATGACAAAGGATACAGTGTAACAAAGTAGATGACAAGGAAACAGTGTGCTCATGACATTCTATACAAAGGAAGCAATGTATACACTTGTCCTAAGGAGAAAAAGGGGCGCAACACCTTGGAGGAAATGAAAGTCTCTCAGTGTGATTGGACCGTGGAGTGGAAGGAAGCGGCAGAGAAGGGCAGGCCACTTGTACCTCAGGAAGGCAATGTACCCTGAAAGTAGTAAGGGCTCTGTGTATAGGAATTTACCCTAAAGTGATAATCACATAAATCAATAAAGATTCAAGGACCAGGAAATATACTGCTACTTACTATAAAAGCCATGGATGCCTCCCCAGGGAAATAAACTCGATGTTCTTCAGAGGAGATAGATAAAAATAATTGATGGAGTTGGCAGCCTTAAAAATGATGACATTCGCATTCCATATTCCTTGAAATGGAATAACTGTGTATTAAGAAAAAAGATGAAAAGGTGAAGTTGGAGGAGTAAAAAAATAGAATTTACTCATCAGGTATCAGGCAGTGAGCTCAGCCCTTTACATTTAGGGTGACATTTGACCCCCTCAGCAATCCAACAAGATGAGGACTGTAAATGACTCCTTTTTTTGCAAATAAAGAAAACGGTACCCAAGTAAATAACCTGCCTAAGGACACACATGTGTTTAGCAGCAGAGCTAGGATCAGGATGAGGCTGGGCAGTATGAATCCAATCTACATTCCTAATTCAACTTCTGAAAAATAATAAAGAACAGGGGACAGAGGAAAGCAGGAAGTGGGAGGAGACAGAGCAGGAAGGAGAAAGTGAAACGGAAATGACAATGATAGCTAAAAATCTCCACAGTCGCTTATTTTTGAATTGAAGGATTTTTAGGTGATTTTTTTTCTTTATCCTTTATACTTATGTAATTCCGAATTTTTACAAAGCCTACTTTTGACTTTTTTAATTAATAGATTTTGTTTTTAAGATTTTTTTAGGTTTACAGAAAAATTGAACAGAAAGTACAAAGAGTTCTAGAATATACCTGTCCTCCCATACACAGTTTCGCCTTTCAATTATAACAAATGTAACACACTATTGTATTAGTGTGTTAATGATGATAATTGATGAGCCAGTATTGATCCATTATTATTAAATCAAGTCCATATTTTATATTAATGTTCTTTCTTGGTATTGTGCATTCTGAGGGTTTTGACAAGTGAATAATAACATGTTTTCATGATTATGGTATCATACAGAATAGTTGCATTAATTTAAAAAGTCAAAATAAACTTTTAAAGGCAAATAATTGCCACCCATATATTTATATAAATAAAATGGACAATTTTAGCCCAACTTCCCTGAGTTCTAGTGCCGATTCATACAGGGATGTTTTCATTTTGTAGAGGAAGAACGTCCTATGTGAGGTGTTTCTCTCTCAGCCTTGCTGTTTAGCCTCCAACTCTGGCTTTACTTACGTGGTCTCATTTGCCTGTTCCTTCCTAACTCCACGGCACCAACTGCCTTTGGAAAATGAGAGTTTAGAAGTTGTAGTCTTTTATGATGAATAGATCAAGCATAGAAAGAACAAAGCCGTACAATGCAAAAGAACCTCCTGCTGGTGATGCTCACACAAATAGATATATTTTCTATAAGTCTGAGAAAAGAATTGTAACCCAGTGAAAACATCTTTGGTCACTACAGTTACTTTAAATGCTTAACGCACACTTTGACTGATGGCTGAAGGACTCATTGAAAGGTTTTCTTTTTTGTCTGCTTTGTTATATAGTTTTAGAGAAGGAAGAAATATAGTTTCTTCTAACCACAGTTATATATCTTTATGGTTCCTTGTATTTGGATACTATTTTATAGTGGTATTATGAATATCTATGACATTTTAAATGTTAGCATATTTATTAGGATTTTATTTACCATTAGAAAAATGTCGATTTTGTTGAGTGCTTTCGAATGTCAGTGATATTTCAATTACGAATTAGAATTTGATAATTAAGTAACTGAGGTAATTGTAGAATTGGCTGAAAGAGAGACTGGTACATTACTGTGAACATTAAGGAAAGTCAGAAAAGAACAGATTTATAGTAATGAGCAATTAATAAAATCAGTTTAGGCTAATCATCTGATTAAAAATATATGTTAGAATTAAATTTTTCACCACAGGCAGTGAAAAATTGGGGGGTACAAAATATTTAAGGTTTAGTAAGTTTTGTAAAATTAGTACTCCTTTGGCTCGCGCCTGTGGCTCAACAGGCTAGGGTGCCAGCCACGTACACCTGAGCTGGCAAGTTCAAATCCAGCCAGGGCCCGCCAAACAACAATGACAGCTGCAACCAAAAAATGGCCGGGCGTTGTGGCGGGCGCCTGTAGTCCCAGCTGCTTGGGAGGCAGAAGCAGCAGACTCGCTTGAGCCCAGAAATTGGAGGTTGCTGTGAGCTGTGATGCCACAGCACTCTATCCAGGGTGACAGCTTGAGGCTCTGTCTCAAAAAAAAAAAAAAAATTAGTACTCCTTTGACCGGTAATACAACTCAGATAACCAGGGCAATGTATAGGATTAGTGCCTAATTAAACAATCACATATAAACATTGCTATGATTATTGGCATAAGATTATTTTTTAATTCAAAGATGTAAATTTCACCAAGGCATCAGGTAGTAGCAGTAATCTATTTGCTTTTAGACAATTTGTCTAAATGAAAAGATAAGCAAGGTCATGGAGGCTTTTATAAGAAGAGAAAGGAGATTTAGGGGTGTGCCAAATTGACGTATAAATCTGAGTTGGAAAAATTGTGCTGAATATGAATTTTTGAACTATTATAAGTACCTCTCTCTGTAAGTCTCTATTCAGGGACTACTACACTGAATAGTAGCTGTATCTCAATGACTCCAAGAGTTATAATTATGCTCAGAATTATCTCCTGAGCAGCAGACATCTATATCCAACTGGACATTCCTACTCAGTCCTCAATAGAACCTCAGTCCTTGTCTCTTCTGTCCCTGGCTTTAATAAAGATTTCTCCCCTCTCTCCCTTTTATTTCTTGGAGTGTCACATTGGCATTGGTGCACTTGTTCAAGCTGGAGAAAGAGGTCATCTTGCAGTGCTCCTGTTCCCTTGTTCCTCTAGCCACCTTGTCATGACATTGCAACAATAGCACTTTTTTTATTTTTATTTTTTTTGAGACACAGTCTCACTATGTCAGCCTTGGTAGAGTGTCATGGTGTCACAGCCCACGGCAGCCTCAAACTCTTGGGCTTAAGCGATTTTCTTGACTCAGACTCCCAAGTAGCTGGGACTACAGGTGCCCGCCACAACGCCTGGCCATTTTTCGGTTGCAGCAGTCATTGCTGTTTGGCGGGCCCAGGCTGGATTCGAACCCGCCAGCCTTAGCCCATTGAGTCACAGGCACCGAGCCAGTTTCTATTATATTCCATATATTCCCCTTTGCACTATGTCCTAACATGTAATCTTTGAGATGTATGTATTTAAAAAAAGATCTCTTAATATGCTTCCTATCCATAACATATTTTGGTAACAAATTTGGTACTACAATTTTGATAACAAATATTAGTCAGGAAAGCATGATTACCATGCTTAATATTAATTTAAGAGATAAAGGATTTAATAATTTATATTAAAAATATTTCTAGCTTCTTACAATACCCTAACATGACTAGATCCATTGTGAACTTATAGAAACCACTTTGCACTCATTTATATTCAAGTTCTTAGAGCAATACATTCCACAGATTATTTGACACTGTACATGAACTTTTTCTTAAAGTCTTCCATCAAGTATGTTATTGTATTCATGTAGCATTCTGGGAATTGGTAAAACTATCCAGGAATATAAACAATAAATTCCAAAAAAATACTTTTTTTCTCTAAATTAGTGAAAGAAGATCACCAAATTTTCACTAATGAATTAACTATGGCCACATATGTCTGTCAGAGTATTTTTGAAACTCACTTCAAATTTTCTTTGATCTGAATTAAAATAATTTAATCTATAAAAGCCTGCTATAACAAACTTCAGGTACTATGATGGATTTTTCTTATACTCCATAACACAAATTAAGAGACTGTCTTAGGGTATAGTAAAATATTCCAATGTAAAAAAGAGTAAGCCCACAGATATGGCACATTCTGCTTTAGAAATGAATGAAAATATAGTAAAAGTTGAGCAGAGTAAATAAAATTTTGCTGCCTCACACTATCTAAGTTGTCTGTCTGTGCATATTTAAAATCTGTAAGATTTTCTTGCATGATGTATCATTAGTTGTGTTGTATCTACTTCATACATTTCAATTTACTACAAAGAAAAGCTTTCAAAATATTCTAAACGTTAAGGTGGAATTATTATCACTGTTATCATCACCTAAGAGAAAATTGAATTATGATGAGGAAGGAAAGGTTAAGATAACACCTTGAAAAGAAAATATAGCAAGAAAGAAATCACTCTCCTAAATTACAAACACTATGAGTAAAAATATACTGGGAACAGGATAACTGCATTTCAAGGGTTGGCACCAAATCTGTTTTACTCAGTGAAGGGTTGTTATGACAATCAATATTGCCACTCATTTTTGATGATCTTTTGTATCCTCTGTGCCTTGCATTAAAGGCGTCAACAAGTTTGATTTTTAATTTAGCCTTGTTAAAGTAATTTAGTTCAACCTTCACTGTGGAAATGTTGTTATTTGCAATGACAACGGATTCTGTTCTACCTCTCAGGGCAAATGGACCGTCAGCCTTATTGCCTGGTGTTGAGTTGACATTGCCAAGAAACTAATGGGACGAGTGATCTCCAACTTTTAACACTTGGGTGGAAGGGATTTATTGCTGATTTTAGTTTAGGCTATTTTTTTCTAATTTATACTTTTTTTTTTTCTTTTGAGACAGAATCTCACTCTGTTGCCTTGGCATTGAGGGCCGAGGCATCGTCATAGTTCACAGTAACCTCAAACTCTTCAGAATTGATCTTCATGCCTCAGCTTCCTGAGTAGCTGGGTCTACAGACACTGGTCACAACATAGCTAATTTTTCTATTTTTAGTAGGGACGGGGTTCTCACTCTTGTTGGGGCTTGTTTCAAACTCCTGAGCTCAAGCAATCCGCCCATCTTGGCCTCCCCAAGTGCCAGGGTTATAGGCGTGAACCACCGCTCCCAGTCCACATAGTTTTGATTCTACAGACATCTCCACTGTTCCTCTCATCACATAAGGCGACAACCTCAGTCATTCATGACTCTTCTGCCTTCCCCCTGCCCCAAATCACTTTAGTCCATATTTTATCTGATTCAAACTTTTGCCATCTTACAACTGTGGATCTTCAGTAACTTTATCATTAATCTGCTCACCTGTATGTGGGAAAAGCCATCAAATAGACTACTATGAAATTAATCATTAAGAAGCCTCATCTCGACTCAATGTGTGCATTGCATGTTAGTCAGGTGACAGATGCCCTAAATTCTCTGACTTCACACTATACAATCTATGCTTGCAACGTAAGTGCACTTGGACCTCATACATGTGTACAAATAAGAAAGGCTCATTTCTATTCATGCATCTCCCAAAATTGTAGTGTCTAACACAACCTACAAGCTAATGTCCAAAATTCTCCACCTGGTAGTTAAGGTATTTGTTAGTTGCCTAAGTATTTTTTTGTTTTGTTTTGTTTTGTTTTGCAGTTCGGTCGAGGCCGGGCTTGAACCTGCCACCTTCGGTATATGGGGCCGGCGCCCTACTCGCTGAGCCACAGGAGCCTCCCAGTTGCCTAAGTATTTTAGTCACCCTGGCAGTTGCCAACACTCCTCGTACCCAGATCACTCTCTCCCTTTCTCTTCATTCCATTCTTTTACCAAGAATTTCCTCTTTATTCACTGTAGCTCTCTGTTCCGAGAAACCTCAGGACAGATCTCCTAGACTAGATCTGCCTTTAACTGCTATCAGTAATGTCACCCTGAAACCCACTGGTACTTGGCCTACCACTGGTTTGGTTTTTGTATATATCTCCTTACTAATTACATTTTGTTGTATAAGTAACTAATTATATTATGAAGTTACTAATTATATTTTGAACTATTTCATGGCAGGGTCTTTTCTTTACTTTCTCCTAAGCTATGCATATTAGCCACTTAGGACTTATTTTATCTATCATTTAATTTCCACTGGCCGTTGATAACATAAGACATACAGAAGAAAATAATTCCTTTTGCTAGAAGAATCAATATACATTTTAAAGTAAAAGGAAGGACAGAATTCCAGGTCTGTGTCCATGTGCTATTCTATACAACTAATTTAAAATTTCAAATAATTTTAGGGACCTCTGCTAAACCTGACAAAAGGTTGGACATTATTTGTTCAATTGTTCATTGTCTGTCTAATCCTCCCCTCTCAACTAAAACATGAATATTCTACAAGAGTAGAGAATTTAGTTCTCCTATTAACTACTATATCCTTAGCATCTAGAAAAGAAAACAGCACTGAGTGAATATTAAATAAATATCTGTTGAATGAATGAATGAATGTACTACCAGTACTTAGCAGAGTTCATGGTCTCAGTAAGCAATCAAGAAATATGGGTTAAATGAATAAAAGGATAAATTGCAAATATTAAGGAACAACATAGTAAAGCCAATGTTAGCAATGTGTGGGAAGAGTCTGAATCTCATTCTGCAGACTCCTTAGCACTGTTGCTATAAAATTTGTAAGTAACATTTGATGCTAAACACAGCTTCTTAGGGAACAATGACTAAAGAAAGCATCATTAGGGCAGGTGAAGAGACTAGTCGAGAGCTCACCTCTGAAATCCCAGGATAATGTGGCTGGCCATCATCTTTATCAGACCAACTCCCTCTGAATGGTGTTCCCTATGGCCACCCCCCTATTTGGTTGAAAGAGAGGAAAAGGAGAGAAGGTGAGTACAGTCCTAGGAGGTCAAAGCAGGAGATTCAGAGAATAAGAAAGCAGAAAGAACCTATTACATAATGTGAGAGGCTAAAGAAAAACTGAAAATGCAAGGCCCCTTGTTCAAAGACAGGATGAAAGTACCATTAAATGTACTAAAATATGCATCTAGTAAAATGTAGATTGTAGTAGATTCCCTGCAATCTCTCTTTTGACCCATTATGGTGGATTCTATTTGCTATTTAAGGTTAGCTCTGTTGGCATGTGAATAGTCACCTGGATAACGCAGACTCACAGGTGCCCAGGAAACCCACCTGCCAGTTGGCATGCAAAGGCCCACTGCTGCCAGGAGCCCTTCCTGCCAGCCACCTCACACATGCACTGGACCTAGGTGGGAAGTCAATCTCCCCTTCCCGTGGCCTCCACCCAACACAGAGTGGGCAGGCATCCCTCCAAGAGAGTACAATCTCCCTGGATATGCTGGGTTCCTGGACCCGGGGGAGTCCCCACTGTTAAGTCGTCCAGGGGTTGCGGTCACCATTTCCTTCCCTGGGACACACCCGGGTATGCACTAATGACCCTAGCCTTGCCTGTGTTCTTGCCTGGGCCCTCATAAACGTCAAGGAGGAATGGAGAAATGAGGATCTCAACCTACAGACACCTCAGACAGAAGGCTTCTACTGTCATGGGGCAGGGGCAGAGAGGGGGATGCTGGCCTTCCAGGGAAGTTGGGCGCGGAGAGCTGCTAGAGACCCATTCTGAGGAAGTAGATCACATGTGAGCCAGATTCTAAGCCTCTGGTGTGTGTTCTACTGTCCATCTAATGTCACTTACAAAATAAAAATTCAGAGATAAAATCCTTAAGAATTTCACTACTGGATGGAAGAACACTGCACCCCAAGAGGAGGCTGCTTCTTTGTGTGACCATGTTGGTCACAGGCCTGTGAAGTCAGCCTGAGGGCACATGTCAAAAAAGGAAATTCAGCTAGGGACATGGCCTTGCAGCTCTGACAGGACAGTGAGGAGTAGGGACCAGGGCTCATTCCAGAGATTTGGGTGGGCCCCATCACTAAATGCATCTAGACTGGCACTGCCTAGTCTCTGTGTAGACCTGGAACATAATGTGCTGTGGCTTCTATTGCAGAAGAATGCACTGTAGTTTCTATAAGCCAGTGATTCTAAAAGAAAAATAAAAGTAGTTGGAAAGATAGCAAAGAATTTCATTCAGAGCTTTAAAATAAAAATAAGAAAAAGAAAAAGAGAGAAGATCAAAGGCAAGTCTTCACTGGGAAAGGTAATAGCATGAACAGTGCTTCTTTATATCACGGTTATCTGAGTTTATGAAATATGTCATATTTTGTTCAGACCAATATAACTACCACAAGCGGTTAATAGTGTCACTTGAAGCCATGCACAGATCTACAGAGTATGTGTAGGAAATCTCTAAAATGGGGAGAAGTTCATAACATTTGTTGAGCTCAGTCAAGGTCCTGGGAACTTTATAAACATAATTTGGTTCTCACACACATAATCTAAGGCACACTTCTTGATTTTTCAGATAAACAAAATAGAGCTGGTCAATGGCATGTAACTAATTAGTCTGATGGCAGGAAAGAAGAAGAGGCTGAACAAAATGAATTTTGAACTTAATAGATTTTCTATAATGAGCATACAACTTGCATAGTCAGAAAAATATATTTAAAAAGGGTAATGAATGCTAATCATCTATTCCTAATGCAGAGATTAGATTTATGAAGAAACAAAGAGGGTGATATTTAAACTCATTCATTAGACTTATGTTTTTCTTTATTACTTGTTTTCCTCACAAGTCTCACTGAAGAAAATAAATCTCTTTTATACTAATATACTTTCACCTATACAGCTATATATGCAGCAGGAAAGCATTGCCCATAGTAGGAAGTAAAGTTAGAACTGATTATGAAAATTTTTGCAAGTGGATTCTACACCAATATCTTAACAAACATTCTAAAAAACTCATAATAGAAAGTACTGAAAGTATTTCACTTTATAATTTAACTATATTTTAATTTTCCCCAAAGAATTTGTCCCATCTTCAAATGTTTGATTAGCACATTTTTTGGTTCCTAACTCTTCTACCTAAAGTTATTTAGAGATCTACGGAGTATGTGTGGGTATGTGGGTATATGTATGTTTTTCTGATATAGGAATATTTACTTTAATAATAATTATCAAATAAGAACTCTTAATTTCATTTTTTAAAGAACACAAGTTCATTTTGAAAAGTTTCTCCTAAATTACTTCTCCAAAGAGAAGCATATTAATTCAATTAAAGCAAAATTGGTTGAAGATGGTCTTATAAATTTTACTGAGCTGAAATGCCAAGTCATAAAATTCATTGAAAACATTATATTTAGTTTCAAAATACTTACAGATCAATAGTTTGCTTAAAATTCCAAATTGAGGATTTTATTAAAGGTAGAGTATTAATGTCTTTATATAGTGATCAAGGAAATGCCATGAAGGATATCTGTAACAGTATGATCAAAATATTTCTGAATGTATATGAATCGTGCCCTGTGATTGCACCAATGTACATAATTATGAT
>CAUYON010138404.1:0-28234 GCA_963573935.1 Arctocebus calabarensis | reverse complement strand
GTAGTCCCAGCTACTAGGGAGGCTGAGGCAAGAGAATCGCTTAAGCCCAAGAGCTGGAGGTTGCTGTGAGCAGTGTGACGCCACGGCACTCTACCCAGGGCGATAAAGTGAGACTCTGTCTCTACAAAAAAAAAAAAAGTGGGAAGCTGATAGCTGGTGAGAATGTCAGATTCTGAATAGAGATATTACAGGTGTCTCAGTAATACAGATTAAAAATAAATCGAGACTCCCTGAGAAGAGTGAGCTGATCTGTCTCAAAGAAAATTAAACTACCCACATCCTCTCCTTATCTTTATCATCTGTTGCAGATGGGAGAAAGGAAGTCAAATATGACTCCTTTTCTTTTTTTTTTTTTGGAGACAGTCTCATTATGTTGCTCTCGGTAGAGTGCTGTGGCATCACAACTCACAGCAACCTCAAACTCTTGGGCTTAAGTGATTCCCTTGCCTCAGCCTCCCAAATAGCTGGGACTACAGATGCCCACCACAACACCTGGCTATTTTTTTTGTTTGTTTCATTTGTTGAGCTGGCCTTGGCTAAAAAACCGGGTTGGAACCCTCTACCCTCAGTGTATGTGGCTGGTGCCATAACCACTGTGCTACAAGCGCTGAGCCTGACTCAAATTTTTAATTGAAAAAAATGGTTGAAACTAGAACTTACTTATACTTTCTTCCTCTCAGCTTAGTCTCCTTTCTACTCAGCACAGGAGCTCCCCTGTAAATAGTCATGGGAATTCATGTGATGGAATAAAACAAGTGTTTAAGAGTTGGATCTCTACCAATAGAGATATTTTGCTTGTTTTTATGTTGGCTTCCCCATTTGATTACCCTGTGACTGTAGGCCAATCATTACTCCTTCATAAGTCCCAGTTCCTTCACCTGAAAAATTAGGATAATATTATCCTCTTCATAGAATTGTTCATAAAATTCAATTTGATACAGCATATAAAATGATTAGCACAATTTCTTGCATATCATAACTGCTCAATAAAGTATAGCTTTATTTTTACTATTATTGTTACCTTCATCTTATTCATCCCTATAAATTAACATTCATTTTACCTGTCAGAATGGCTAATAATAAAAACAAAAAGGTAAGTGTCAGTAAAGATGTGGAGATCCAAAGATGTGGATTACTGGAAATCCCCTAAGTTATTGATTGGAATAAAAAAATGGTGCAGCTATTATGTAAAACAATATACGAACTTTTGAAGTTCTTCAAAAAGTTAAAAGTAAAACTACCATATGATCCAGAATCTCATTTCAAAGGTATATATACCATGTGGTTTTGTTTTCTCCTTTGTGCTGATGTTTTATAAAACCATGAACTGTAACTTTGGGGTGTTTTTCCACCCATGGCTCTCTATTGTTCTTTTCCATGTATAGAGAATGTTTGAGTATTTGTTTTGCTTTTGTGGCAAGAAACACACATACACTCAAATGTATATACTCATATATATATATATACACACACACACATATATATATATACACACACTCATATATATAATACCACAATACGCATGGATATGCAGATATCTCTTTGAGATCCTGAATTGATTCTTCTGGAATCAATATATATACATTTATACTCACATGCACACATACTCATATATATATGCGCATGCACACTCATATATATATATACACTCACACACACACATACTCATATATATGTGAGTATAGATAGATAGATAGATAGATAGATAGATAGATAGATAGATAGATAGATAGATCGATCTCCAAAAGAATCAATTCAGGATCTCAAAGAGATATCTGCACACCCATGCATATTGTGGTATTATTCACAGTAGTTAAGGAATGGAAACAACCCAAATGTTCATCAACAGGTGAATGAATAAAGAAAATGTGTCATGCACGTGTACATATACTTGCAGACACATATGCATCCTAAAATATTACTCAGCCTCCTAAGAGAAGAACATCCTACCATCAGGTTCAACATGGATGAACCTGAAATACATAGTTCTAAGTGAATTTATTTGGTTAGTAAATGACAAATATTGCATGATTCTACTTATATGAGGTATCTAAAATGGTCAAGACTCATCAAAATAGAGAATAGAGTGGTTGTTTCATATGAGTGGTTCTTGGGGTCTTGGTTTGGTGAGCTTTGTCTCTGTTGTCACAGTAGTTTCCATGTAGTTTCTTCAGCTGTAATCTTCTCTAGTGAAATTTTCAAGTTTCCCGATTGCCTAGGCTGAGAAAGTTTTTGTCAATGGTGTGACTTTGCTTGGGTTGGCTCACTGGGCTGTTTCTCAGGGGATATAAGCATTTACATGGATAGTTTAGCCAACTTGAAGGGCTGAAGCCATGATGTAGTTTCTTCACAGTGGTTTTCAACCTTCCTAATGCTTCCTAATGCTAAGACCCTTTAATATAGTTCCTCATGTTGTAGTGACCCCCAACCATAAAATTATTTTCATTCCTACTTCATAAGTGTAATTTTGCTACTGTTATGAATTGTAATGTAAATATCTGATTTGCAGGATATATTTTCATTGTTACAAAGGGGTCGGGACCCACAGGTTGAGGACTGCTGTTAGAACATGAACATGTGGTTGCTTGGCCTACCTAGGGCCACACTCGCTATGGGCAGCCCACGGAGCTGTTTCTCAGGACTGGTATGCAGATGTACATCTTGTCTGTCTTGAGAGTTTGCCTACTGGGGCAACCTTCGCAATTGCTTGTTGGACCATAGATAAAGCTGCACGACTGCTTGGTTCACCTGGGGACCTGCATGCTGAGGGTAGCCCAGAGGGCTGTTTATCAGGCTTGGGACATAGTAAAATGTCTTCTCAACTCAACAGAAACAGCCACAGGGACGTTTCAGCAGCTTGGAACATTGCCCAGCAGGGGCAGCCTGAAGAACTGAGCACAAATGTGCTCAGGTGGCCTGGGGCTTTTTCTGCAAAGGGAAGCTCATGGAGTTGTTTTTCTGGCTCTGGTTATAAGAACAGGGCCACTAGGAAGATCAAGAAATGGTCTTCAGGAAGTGGTGCACCTCAAGACTGTTACTCGGTCCCTAAGTGAAGACTTTTAGTTACTTAACAAGCATGGGAGCTTGTCGGCTGCTTGGAGGTCTGAGGGCCTCTCATGCTGGGAAGAAGGCATTTACCTGTTTTTTGCTGGAAGTGAGGGTGGGCAGGAGTTGATTCCCTGCTGTGCAGGAGCAATGTCATAGCTAATCCTGAGCCCTGGCTCCATGCTGCTGGAGTTTTGGTATTTGGCCACCAGTGTGGGCTTGGTAGAATGAAGATGGAGCCTCAGTGCTAAAGAGGTGCAGTGAGTGCTCATCTTCCAGATTAGGGTTCATACCAGAGGTGGCTCTGGTATCAATCCGTTATGCTGCAGTGTCTGACTCATAGAGATAGTAAGAGTGAGAGGAGTGCACACCTCATGCTTCCAATCCAGGGTGATGCAGTTCTTCAAACTGAGAAACTGTGGGATTCTCCTGCTGTAAAGTATTTAGGGATTTGCAGTGGCAATAAGGGCTGGTTGAGATCTTCCACTTAATAAACAAGAAAATCCCATGAAGGTTATATTGAACAGTTGGATGAAAATATTTCAGATTGTATATGAAGCCAGCACAGCTATGATTTAATTAAAAAAAAGAAAGAAATCAATTTAAAAACCCAATATGCAAAAGAGAGAGAGAGAGAGAGAGAGAGAAGTAAGTATCTCTTACTCCACCCAGATCTGACACAAATGGGGGAGATGAGACTACCCTTCTGAACTTATGATCACAGCAGATGTGTATACACTCCACCTCACTCCAACCCTCTCTATTTGACACTCCAGTCAAATCTTAGCTGTTTATTCATTGCCCTGGTTTTTTCTTGTTGGGAAGGTAAATACCAGGCATCCCTAATGAGCCATCTTGCCCCCAAGCTTAGTGGTTCTTTGCCTCAGTCACTGCCTCCTTTTTGGCTCTGGGTAGCACCTTAACCCCAGTTTTATCTTGGCTCTAGTAAACAATAAGAGTGCTGTCCTTCCCAAATGGGGGAGATCTCAAAGTGAATATCCCAGCAGTGTAGGAGGGCTGTCCATGGGCTCATGACCAGGGGACAAATCTCCTACATATTGTGCTGCTGAACAGGCCACCCTGATCTGGCATCACCTTTCACTGAGTCACAGAGCAGAGTTTCCAGGGCCGGGGATGGTAGTCCCACCTCTTCCCTTTGTCTCTGCTTATTCTCAGGTATATTTCTCCCTTTTAGACAGTTTCAGTGGTAACTGTAGATTAAGATGGGGACAGGCATCCTGCTAGGGAACCCAAGATGGTGGAGAAGCTGGTTGTCCTGCTCCATCTCACTTTTTATTATATGGAAACAGTGCCTGTGCACTGGGGAGATTTTTCAATGTGTGTTGTGCTGGTCAGGAGGGGATGGTCATTGTAGATAGGAAAAATCTAATTCTCTTGCCATCTGCCTGGAGTTTTTTCTTTCTTTTTTTTTTTTTTTTTGCTTCTCTGTGTCCCCAGGAACTGTATCTTCTTCATTTTTCATGTCTGGATATTTCTGGTGATGATCTCAGCACTGTATATGTATATTTGTTTCTGATTTTTTGTGTTGGTGGTGGAGTTGGGAAGTATAGGCAACTTGCATGTATATCATCATTTTGGAACTAGAATCAAGACCCTATGCATTTTTAGCTATGCCTTAGAACTGAACAAATAGTCACCAGGATAAACCTGACATTTTTTCTTTATATATATATATATATAGTAGTGCTTAATAATTGTTAGAGGGTTGATTTATTATATATTGATTTATTATATATTATACGTATAATGTAGTACTTGATAATTGTTGGAGAATTGATTTATTTATTAAATTTTTTAAAACCTGGAGCACAGTTGTGCGATCATAGATCAGGTCCAACTTTAACTCTTGGGCTGAAGCAGGCCTACCACCTTAGTTTCTTGAGTAGTAGCTAGCATATGCAACCATGCTACTGTTTTTGTTTTAGTTTTTTTAGACATGGGGTCTCGCCATGTTACCCAGTCTAGTCTCAAACTGCTGGCCTTAAGTGATCCTTCTGCCTCAACCTTCCAAAGTGCTGGAATTATTATAGACATGGGTTACTTATGCACAGTCCATTTATGTCTAAATTGTAGGGAGCCCCATTCTAGGCACTTTCTTTAAAAAGTGAAGGAGGAGTCAATTAGATGAAGAAAAAAGATTCTCTTAATTCTTACTTCAATGTGCCCTAAACCTACCTCCTTAAGTCCTCTGTCCTGAGTCTGTTGTCCTCAGGGTGGGCTTCATTGCAGATTTGTGTACCATGGGCTCAAGGAGTGACCAGGAGGCTGCTGTTTGCAACAAGAAATGGATAGAACTTGGATGGGCAGGTAGAGGTGCCCACATGCATGCATCTGAGGCCCCTCATTCTGCAGGTTGGAACCAGAGTTAGGAAGAAAAGGAGCAGGATGCTCTAAGAGTCACTAATTCTAAAGTAAATTCCTACTTTCCGTGTGGTGGTGGTGGTGTATTTGAAAGATAACACAGCATAGTTTATTTATAATCATTAGTTTAATTTAAACATTCATATCCTACCATTTGTATTCTTATCCCAGGTCTGCAAATAGTAGGCCTATACAGAAACCAAATGCCCTTCTCTCCAAGGGACCTTCTGTAATCTTCTCAGACACCTCTAAACACCCATGTCCCTAGCTATGGACCTTCTTAACTTCTCCATACATCTCCTTAAGTTGTCAATTGGCAATATTTATGAACAGACATCTCTATTATCAGACTATAAATTTCTCAAGAGCAGGCTCTATATACTTAGTTCATTTGGTGTTATCTGTGTAGCTATGATAGTGTATCTTATAAATTTTAGATAATTCATAAATATTTAGTGAAATAATGGAAAAATTAAAATCTCAAAAAAAGTGTAGTTTTTTTTCCTCTTCTAGAATATACTAGACTTATGGCAACTGGCTGGTATCAAAGCTATTTGGTTTAAACAAACACATTCAAGTTCATATAATAAATAATTCAAGTAGATGTCCAAGAATTGGTGGGGACAAAGTAACATTCATGTTTATATAATGGATAATTCAAGCAGACATCCTAGATCGGGTGGGGACAAAGTAGGAATGCGACTGAAACTGAGAATTTAAGGTTGTGACTGCCTTGTTTTCTCCACAGCTATATAACTATTCATTGTTCCTTCTCTAGGAATACTGGTTTCCTCTGCCCACAAGGTTTCTTCTCCACTCACTATGCTTTAGTCTTGCCTGGTCCTTTATTTCTCAGGAACACTGCCTGTTTCAGTCAGCATTTGACCAGAGAAACATGATCAGTAGAAGATATTTATTGAAAGGACTGGGCTTATGTGATTGTGGAGCAGCTGACGAGGCAAGTTCAAGATCTATAAAGCAGGTCTGCAGGAAGGGCAGGCTGAAATGGTCAGCCCCAGCTAAAGCTGCTGTTTACAGGTAGACTTTCTCCTTGCTCAGGGAATCCTCTTCTGCTCTTATAGACTTTCAACTGATTAAATTAGGCCTGCACATGATACCTAGGATAGTCTCCCTTACATAAAGCCAACTGAGTAAGGACCTTAATCACACCTACAAAATACAGCAAAGGCTAAATTAGTGTTTGAATGAGCAACGGGAGCTTACTCTAACAAATTGATAGATAAGATGGCCATCCCACTGCCTCGAACCCTTAGTTAGCCAATCTCTTTGCTTAGCTTTTTACATTTAGATAGCACCATTTAATTTTTTTTTTTTTAGTTAAAATAATAAAAATAAAAGGCCATATAGTTGTTGGCCATGGGTGGTATCTATCCCTGGTGAGGTAAAAGGGGATCATCTACTCCTTCCCGAAACTACAGAGCAAAGGTTCCATGGAAGCTGTAGGCAAGGCTAGTGAAGAAGCTTCAGAGCACATCTAACTTTCCTCCGTTCTTTTCCTTACAACCATGGGAGTTAAGGCGCAGGCCTTAAAAGGCAAGACACACTCTCAGTTCCTTACTTTTACAGTCAGCAGTCGTACCTGAAAGCAAGTTTTATATGTATGAAATGTGGTTAAACCATACATCAAGAATTTTGCTCATTTACAACTATGTTAAATATAGTGGCAAACCAATAAAATGCAGCACGGCCATAACAGTCACTATTTGTTTCATATATAATAATAGTAATAAAATACCTGAGTGAATCTCCATGCTCTTTTCTTCGCACGCACATTACTAACAGAGCTTAATTCTGTCAGTTTTTATCATTCAGAATTGTATTCATTTGCCGAGTAAATACCGGCTTGGCTTCATAATTCTGCAAATATGTAACTTTGATGGAGATTATAAAATTTCACCCACCAATGGTAGCTCTTTCCTTTAGTATATCCAATTAAGTTCTTATCCTGAAGCAAAGTCTTACAGATCACAGTGGAAACAGCAGTTGTCATGGGTTGTGGATGAGCTAAATACTAATCATGGCGAGTTCCCTTCTGCCTGTAAAATGTGAGTCTTACAGTGACATTCAGAACACCATCAATGAGCTATAAATTGCATTTTCATTCTCTAGGCTTCGTTTTACAAATTCTGCAAGTGAGTTATGCGTCTGTTTGGTTTGCTTTTGATGCTGCTGATTTCTGTGTCCCATGGTTTTATGTACCCAAGCTCTCTTGCTGATAAGCCTCTTTGTACTAAGTGGAAGAAAGAAAGGACGAAAGTATGGCAAAAGTGAATTCATAAAAGTATTCAAAGGGGATCCAGAAGAAAGAGTATTGCAAGTAGGGGTTCAACAGCCTCATGTATGGACTAATTTGTAAGGAGCTTCTGTTTTATAAATGGTACAGTATCAGGTACCCTGAGCGTTATTGTTCCATACTTACATATGATACAGCTCCCGTTCTAAAAGCTCACTATCTGGATAAGACGAGTGCAGAGAGTATAATGATAGTATTTAAAGCTAGTCTAGTCAGAGACTAAGTATGTAATGCTTTATAGATGTTCAGTGGAGGACCAGATCTCAGCCGAAGGAGAGGAAACATACTTCACGGAGGAATTTCGAAGGACACTAAAGATGGATTTTCTGACACAATGAAGAGGTAGGAGATCATATGAGCAAAGACAAAATGTCGGAAAGCAGAAGGTGTGTTGGGTACAGAAAGTCATCTGAGTGGATGCAGAGAAGGGCACTGCCAGAACAATGGGATTGGACCCGGACAAGGAAAGACTTCAGATACTACGATGAAATATACTGAATATAATGTGTGTGTGCATTTTTTGCTACAGCAGAGAAAGACTTTTTTCTGAAAAGTGCTAAGTGGGAAGATGGGAGAAATTTCTCCAATCTGCCTCCCTGAGAAGTGGGGGAACAGAGTTTTTAAAGACAGATTGGTGGGCAAAGGATTTGGCAATCATATTTGTTACTGAGGACTGTTACAGATAATCCTGTGAGCAAGTGCAATAAAGACTTTAAGACAGAAACCTATCCAGGCAGGAACTTGCCTTATTAGGAGTCACTAACTAGCACGTTGGTCCCTATCTGTTTGTTACTAATTCACATTGAGATAAATGCAGAAAATGAACTTGAACATTTAGAAATTTTATAACCAATTTCCATTGCCATCCAAGTGTGTGGTTTTGTATTTTTCAGTCCATGATCAAAAAAGAAATAGTTGTTCACTAATAACCTGAGAGCTCTCCCGTGTCACCCGTTGTTGTGTGTAACATAAGGATAAATCTACTTTGCAATGGGATCAGAATTTCTGGGTTTTTGTCTCATTCCTAATTTGCCCTCATTTCACTGGCCATGTTCCTTAAATACATTTCATTTTGATCTTGACATTTTTATTTTGCACCTTAATCTGGACCTGTAAAAATACATATTAGTTCATAAAAGTGACTTCCATGGAGTCCAGAAGAATCAATGGCACATGGGCCAAATCAGGTCTTCTGGTTTGTAAATAAACTTCTTTTTTTTTTTTTTTTTTTTTGCTTTCAGTTTCAGCTGGCTTTCACTCAACTTAGTTTGAAGTTTGAAGCTTTTTTTTTTATTTTTTTTTCTTTCTTTCTTTAGAGATTCTCTTGCCCTTTGCCTTCCAAGTAGCTGGGACTACAGGCACCCGCCACAACACCCAGCGTTTTTCGGGGGTTTTTTTGTTTTGTTTTGTTTTTTTGGTACAGATAGGGTATCACTCTGGGTCACTCCAGCTCATGCTGGTCTCGAACTTTTGAGATCAGGCAGTCCACTCGCCTCCACCTCCCACAGCACTGGGACTAGGCATGAGCCACTACGCCCAGCCTGTAAATAAATTTCTACTGGAAGAAAATTACACTCATTATTTTGCTTTTAATCCATGGCTACGTTTATGATACAACAAAAAAAGCTGACTGTGTGTCAGGAAGATTGCATCACCATAAAATCCTAACACATTTACTGATTAATCCTTTATAGTAAAAGTTTTTGTGAAAAGTGATGGAGTTTTAGATGGAAGTTACTCACCAGGTACCTAAAATTCTCATTTTCTGAATAGGATAGAAAGCTCAGAGGACAGGCTGTTAAATAATGTTTCCCCCTTTTTTTTTTTTTTTGTTAATTTTAGCACAGAATAGGCGGCAAGTTAATGAAGTTTGATAAGATAAAGGTGATTTTTGTTATGGATTTTAAAAGATCATATCAGGTTTGCATCCCAGAGATAATCACACCGACATTTAAGGTTATGTGGGAAAGTGAAAGTTATTTTAGTTAACAACTACTCTAAAATATTTCATGTTTGATATTTTGCTTTTTCTTCTAAAAGAGTAAGGAGAATGCAAAGAAGATTATTTCCTGGAAGCAGTAGCTTCTTGTACTGGTGTATCTGGAATTATATAAAACTGGAAAGATATTCACTGAAACTGTTTCCTCTTCTCCCTAGATTTCTTGTTAGATATTTGTGTAGTGGTTATCGTTATAAAGTGCATTTACCCCATTATCTGCTATAGTGAATGCATTTCCATACTAAGCTATATCCCCAGAAGCAAAATAATGTAGGGACTAAGATTGGAAGGATAGAGGGGAATTTAAATCTTTTATAAAACAAGGAAGAACATATCATCTCTCTGTAACATAAATTTTTGTGACAGAAAATATTACCCTCATTTTATGAATGAAGAAATTGAGATTTAGAGAAATTATATAATTTGCCAATGTTACATGGCAGATAAATGAAAGAAATTATATTTCAGTCTATGTATAGTCTTCCCACTCTCCTAGCTACAGTTCGATAAAAATAAATAATATCAACAATTCAACTTTAGGTGGAAAAAAGGGAAATGAGAAAGATTGAATCCATAGAGTTTAAAAAATTCCAAGCTCTCTATAGACAAGATCAGGTGGGAAAAGGACACAGGAAAGCTTATGATAAGGATAAGGAAAAAAAAAAAAGAAAACAGGAGTGAAAAGAGTGATGTTGAGCGGGAACAATGGTTAGAGGCATATTGCATATATTTTGAATAACAAGACATTTCAAATTTTCAATTCTGTGCCCACATATATATTTATGAATACATGTTATCAACAATGAAATAAAATATCTGCAATTCACACTTAGGAAAAGGCAAGGGGTTGTAAATAGTCCGGCATCTCACTAGGATCTGCTGGTATTCTGAAACAAATGCATGCGTAAAATGCTTTGTTGCTTATAAATCCAGGTACAGGTGAATAATATTTGCAAATCTCTAATAACTTGGAAGTATGTATTGACTGTACCAGAACCTGGTCTATTCAAAGTCATGGCAAGAGTATATTTCATTCAACTGCCTTTTAGAAAAAGGAATCTTTTTTGTTTGTTTTTGACTATTTTTTAGGAAAAGAACTGACTCTCTCCTTACACATGTCTCCTTGCTACCCATTTATGTGTGTGGGTAAAGGATCAGAAATTCACATTATGGTTCTATACACAACTATTTTTTAAAGATGCTTTTGAATTTAAACACTTTAATAGATGAATTTTGTTTGCTAATATGTTAACAACTGCTTGTTGATAATCCTAAGGCTAATTTCAGCATTAAAAGGAACATTCTGCCACTCCTATAAGTGAGTTGTGCAGGAATTAATCCACCCTTGACTAGGTACTCTAGAATTCAGACACTAGCAAAGTGTCTCACGGGAATCCATGGCTGTAAAATAAATTACAGAACCATGGAAAGCTGCAAATCATTTTGCTGCTGGCCTTCTGGGGCACTGGGATGTTCTTTCTCTTCTACAACAAGAGCTGGTTTGAAGTCAATCAATTTTCAGTGTGAATTCCCCTTCCCCGCACTGTCCACATTTCTGTGCTCTAGATAAAGGCTCCCCTGCTCACCCGATTTTCTAAGCAAGACTCAGGTTTTGTTCTTGCCTTTCCCCACCCACCTTTATCACCGCCAACATCCCACCGTTTGTGCATTTGCTTTAACCAACCTCAATTGAGTCTACATTTCTTGACCCATCAACCTGTATCCATTGGCAATGTCCTGGACTTGTGTGAATTTACCAGGGATTGCGGCAACCCCCTGTAAACTGCCCGCCCTGCTGCCACGTTGTCTCTCTTCAGTCCAGACCTCATGCAGCAACTAGAAAAAATTTATCCTTAAATTTAAATTCTTCATGTCATTCTCTACTTAAAAGTCATCGTTGACTAAGTATTGCACTTAGAATCAAATCCAGACTCAGAGAATTGGTCTACATCTGACTTTAAATTCTATCTCTTGCTGTGTCTCTCATCATTTGCATTCCTTACTCTAGTACCAGAGCAACTTAACATATAATTCATAAGAGGCACAGTCTTTCTCATGCCCAGGACTTTACTTCTGTTTGCATCCATAACACTGTTCTACTCTTCTTCAAATGACTAACATGTATGTGTCCTTCAGAACCCAGGTTAGAATCTAATTAATCTGAAAAGTTTTCCCTGTCCAATTCCTCCCCTTACACATACATGCACACAAATGCATGCAGACACACACACACATTCACACTCATCAGGGCTATGCCTTGAATAGATGCTTCTCTATGCTCCATCAATGCAGCTGGCATTTGTATTCATTTTCTACTGCTACCATAGAAACCTACTACATATATATTGGCTTACAGCAATATATATTTATTGTTTTATAGTTCCAGAGTTCCAGCATAAGTCTCATTGAACAAATTCATGGCGTCAACAGGGTTGCATTTCTTCTGGGGGCTCTAGAGGAGAATCCATTTCCTTGCCCTGCACTACTTGTAGAGGGTGCTGCCTTTCTTGGCTAATGATATCTTTATACCACCTTAAAAGCCATCAAATCAGGTCAAGTCCTCCTCACATCACATCCTATTCACCTCCTTTTCTGCCTGCCCCAAATCCTCTTTTTAAAGATCCTTCTTATTATTGACTTGTCTAGGGCCCACCTAGACAAGTCAGTCCCTATAGTGAGGTCCATATATTAACAACCTTACTTCTATCTACCACCTTAAATGCCCTTTACTATGGAAAGTTACTTGTTCACAGAATCTGAGAATTAGACATCGATTTCTTTAGTGGAGAGGAGATTATTCTTTCTACAACTCAACTTTCTACTATATGCATGTGTTTACTTGTCTGGTAACACTACCACCATCTTAACCCTAGTAACACACAGACCCGATTACTTTTGTGTGAGCATTGATAAGGGGACAATAGTATTTGTCTCCTTATTGGTGCCCTAGTTGTTAGCAAAATGCCTGGCATGTAGTAGAACGATATATATTTTGAGAGAAGAGTCAAAGGACCACTTCAGTTCTGCACCTATTGTCTTAATAAAAGATATCTATTCACTTATGGAGAAGCAGAAAGTGTATATAATTCCTTTTGCTTTCCCCCAATGCTATATTTTCAGTTGTTATAGTATTAAAGTTTTCAGCCCTACAGAAATATCTCAGTGGTAAGAAGAGAGTGACTTGTCCATAGCATTTCTTCAATGTTATCAAAGGGAATAGTTTAGTTTTTATTTTAAGAATATATCACAGGCAGCACCTATAGCTCAAAAGAGTAGGGCAGCGGCCCCATATGCTGCAAGTGGTGGGTTCAAACCCAGCCCCGGCCAAAAAAAACTGCCAAAAAAAAAAAAAAGAACATATTACTATTATGCATTACTTTGTGAAGTTAAGAGGAGACAAACAACCTGACTTCATAGTGTTAAATGAGTCCCTGAGATTTAACAGTTCTATTTCATTTTTATTTTCTTGTTTATTTATTTATTTATTTTTATTGTTGGGGATTCATTGATGGTACAGAGAATCAGGTTACATTGATTGCATTGGTTAGGTAAAGTCCCTCTTATAATTGTGTCCCATCCCCCAAAGATATGTCACATACTGTGACCCTCCACCCCCTCCTTCTTTCCCTTTCTCTCTTCTCCCCTTCCTCCACCCCCCACCATGTACTACGTCATTAATTGTCCTCATATCAGAATTGAGTACGTAGGATTCTTGCTTCTCCGTTCTTGTGATGCTTTACTAAGCATAATGTGTCCTGTTCATTTTTATTGCTATTGTTTTCAGTTTTATTTATTAAATTGAAAAATAAATCATATATATTTATCAAAGATTTTAGAACAACATGTTTTGATGTATGTGTATATACACACACACACACACATATGCACACATACCATTGTGAAATAGCTAAGTCAACGCAATTAGTACACTTAAAATCTGACATACTTAACATTTTTTGTGGGAAGAACATTTAAAATGTACTCTCTTCAATTTTCAAACATACAATACATTGTTAGTAACTATGGTCATAAAGAAACACAATAGATCTTTGACTTATTCCTCTTCTTTAAGTGGAATTTTGTATCTTTTACCAACATCTTCCTAAACACCCTATCTCCACCCCAAGCCCCTGTAACCACCATTCTGCTCTCTGATCCTCTGCATTTGACATTCTGAGATTTCACATATAAGTGAGATGGTGTGATGTGTGTCTTTCTGTGTCTGACTTATTTCACTTAACATGATGCTTCCAGGCTGCTCCATGTTGTTAGACGTGACAACAATTTTCATTTTTAAAAAACTGGATATTATTTTATTGTTTACATATATACATATACACATATATACTGTATTTTTGTTATAGACATTCTGTTGACAGACATTTAGTTTTATGCTATATCTTGACACTTCTTTTTGATATCAATTACTGAAAATTTTAGATTTTATATGATGTCAAAAAATCAAATAGTGACCTATATTTCACATACACCTTTTGTATCTATGACCTTATGTCACACTTATTCTCAATCACAGCATTATTAATTAACATTAGGGACGGGGGTCCAAATCAGTCAAAATCAGTAACTGTTGAGAACTACTGAGTTAGATAAAATTTGAGACAATTCCACTATTTCTGCCTTAAGGGATCTTGGATATTATATCAGATAGGAGAAATTTACAGAGTGTGTGTGTGCCTGTGTGTTTGTATGTTTGTGTGTGTGTGTGTGTGTGTGTGTAGAGGCATTACAATGTGGAAATGACATAATTTCTGAGCCTCCTGCTCCAGGGCCTTCTGAGGAACCATGGCAAATCTCTGAAGGCTTTTTTCTCTTGTCTCTATTTTTACTCTTTCCCCACAATAAAGAGTATTTAATTTCTAAATTCTAATAATAACCATTTACTCTACCTACCCCATATGGAAGTTTTTATGACAGATACTACAGATGGAGATCTCCTTCTCTTTCTTTTCCTGTGTCTCCATGAGACAGATAAGGCATTTTGACAGCTTCTCAAATGGACACACGTATATGTGTCAATACCACGTTCCCAAAAGGTGACCGGTAAAAGCCAGTCCTGTCTCCAGTGGCTTCTCCTCATCTGTGCAGCAAGCTCCTTTTTCTTCTGAAAGCAGTAAGGAATTGATCCTAGACCATGTAATTTGCTTATGCTGATCATCTAATGAGCAACATAACTGCCGAGTAATTGGTTTTATTGGCTTTTCCAGAGTGCTGCATGGAGTGTAAGCACCAGAAAGTATTGGTCTGCTTACAGTTCAAATCACTTTTAATTTTTTGGTTGCCTGATATGCTAGTGAGACAGAAATGTTTTAAGCATATAATCCCAGAGCTCATCATACGACATGGTTTTACTTTCTTATCTGCTGACATCTGTTTCCAACTGGTGTGTGCCCTTAATCAATAGTTTATGATACCATACAGAAAAATAAATGTTTGGACTCTGCCCCTCCCCCTTTGCATATACCTCATTTTTTTACAAGACATGATTTCTGTCTGGGTCTATGAAGTATATTTCTGAGGACTGCAAAAACCTCTGGTCTTATTTTACTCCCAATGTGCTTCTAATAATAAAACTTAAATATCTATTTATTTAGCATAAATCTTTAAAAAAATAAATCAAAGTTTGATGAGATATGCTATCTTGACTTAAAAATAATTTTTTTTTTTTTTGTAGAGACAACGTCTCACTTTGTCACCCGTGGTAGAGCGCTGTGGCATCACAGCTCACAGCAACCTCCAACTCTTGGGCTTAGGCAAATCTCTTGCCTCAGTCTCCCAAGTAGCTGGGACTACAGGCACCTGCCACAACGCCTGGGTAATTTTTTGTTGCAGTTTGTCCAGGGCTGGGTTTGAACCCACCACCCTCAGTATATGGGGCCGTTACACTACCCACTGACCCATGGATGCCGCCTGACTTAAAAATAATTGTGTGGTGGAATTTGTGATAGGTGGGATAAAGAAAAGAGCATAGGTTACCTGTTGATTGTAATGGGGTAAGAAGGATGGAGAGAGTTCTAGTGATACTGAAGAGCATCATTGCCTAATTGTCAGTTTGTCCACAATGAGTTCCCAAAATAAGGTTCATTTTATTAGGCTAGATTGAGTATATGTGTATATATAACTCTCCATGTTTCAAAGATACATTAGAGTAGCTACTATAATTTTAATGAATGAGGTCTTTTTTTGTTGTTTTATACATGAGAACTATATTTCTGATCACTCTGACCGTTATGTAGGGAACTTCTCAATAAAAGTAGACAATCCATTTTTTCCACATTATTTTCCATATAATTAATAGATCAGTGCCTACATGCACTAAATAAATTTGTATTGAAATTAATGAATGAATAAGAAAGAACTGCAATAATTATTTCTCCCTATTCTTTTAAAATTACTGTTGAAATTGAGAAATCTCTCAGGAGAAGCATCCATTAATGTCCCATTTCAGATACACAGTGCACAGGACACATGATGTCCTTGGTCTGATAGTAATTCCAGGGACCTGTATTGTATTGGAGAAGGTGGACATGCAGGCCTAAGAGGTGGGAAAGTGTAAACTCTACAGGCTCTGGAATCTGCAGGGTTGAGTCTGTATCCTGTCTCTATCTCTCACTAGCTTCAGGACTAGTGAGCGACTAGTGATTGCTTCATGAAGATGTGGAACACTGCCATGAGCTTTGGACTTTCTCTTCTAAACTAACCATGAAGAAACTACAGATGAGGGAAGACAGTGTGGATCTAGGGATTTCATGAAAATCCCCAGTAGACACGAAACACTTCTGTGAACTGAGGTATGGCAGGTGGTATCCTGCAGCACTGGGGTGGGATGCCAGGGGTAGATGGGGATGGAGAAAGTCTTTTCTTCTTCATCACTCAGCTAGAGAACATTCCTGCCTGGCCTAGTACCTCAGAGAGTCACTGTCAGCAGATTTTACTCATATGCAAAACCTAGCTCAATCTCATGCAAAAAAATATGAACTCTCCCACCACCTTCTAAATTTCAGATCGCCTTATTTCTCCTTCCCCTCCAAACCCCAAGCCAAGGTGCATTAATCTAAAGAGAATGCTGTCTTTCTTGCTAGGTCGTAGCTCTCTTAAGAGAGCTGCTAAGAATTATCTCTCACATATCTTGTCTAAACCAAAAAACCTCATTTTTCTATAGAAAGCTTTTACATTACTTAGTATTTCTATCTTTTCATTTGGTGGTTTTTAATGGGTTCAATCACTGATATAGGATAAAAGGTTCTCATTTGGCTTCCTGACTTGCTTGGTTAGGAAATTTCCTATTTGTAGTCATCACTGTCTGCGCAAGCTCAGACAGTGTTAGGGCGCAAGCTCTGCCGTGCTTGTCTGGTGGAAAGTTGACAAGGAGGGTGGCTGATGCCAGTTCTGAGGCACATTCTCTTTCGTCTCTCAAACTCACAGGAGGAATGTAAACAAACTATAGTAGTACGACCTGGGCTTGGGCTCCTCCCTGTACCCAACAGCAGAGAAATTTTTCTGATACTTCCTCAGGACAGAATCTCTTGGCCAAAATAACCAGAAGCTCAGGAGATACAACCATTAAAAAGAACATATCAAACAAGACAATGTGTATCACATGAATTTTGAAAGAAAGATCAATAATTTAAAATAATTATAAAAAATATTTTCAATGACCGAAGAAATAATGTTGATGAAATAGGACAATTAAAAAATTAGTCATGAAAACTGTAATAGCTGTTGTCACAGCCTACAGGACTCTGAGGAAAAATGGTGATTAAGTGGCATCCAGTGTAGCTGTTGTCCCCACCCCCAGCTGCAGACTGGTAGGTTCATCTGTATTTATGGCCAGTCTCTACCACTTGCATCACTGCCTGATTTCTGCCTCCTATCCAATGGGCAGCTCCTATGTTCTCACAGGAGCATTAACCCTACTGTAAATTGCCCAGGGATCAAAGTTGCTTACTTCTTTTTTTCTTTCTTTCTTTTTTTTTTTTTTGTAGAGACAGAGTCTCACTTTATCGCCCTCAGTAGAGTGCTGTGGAGTCACAGCTCACAGCAACCTCCAACTCTTGGGCTTAGGTGATTCTCTTGCCTCAGTCTCCCGAGTAGCTGGGACTATAGGTGCCCGCCACAACGCCCAGCTATTTTTTGATGCAGTTTGGCCAGGGCCGGGTTTGAACCCGCCACCCTCGGTATATGGGGCTGGTGCCCTACTCACTGAGCCTTACTTCTTAAGAAAATTTAATGCCTGATGATCTGAGATGGAGCTGTGGCAGTGATGCTAGTGTCAGGCAGTAGCTGGAAATATAGATTATCATTAGCAGAGATCTTTGATTGCACAGAGACCATTCATAATAAATCAATTCCTCACAGACTCTTATTAAAACCATCCCCTCAACTCTGGTCTGTGGAAAAATTATATTCTATGAAACTTATCCCTATTTCCAGAAAGGTTGAGGACCACTGCTATGTAGGATTTAGGGAATACAAATAAAGTATGGACTTTATTTAACAATGATGTATCAATCTTGGTTCATTAATTGTGGCAAATATGCCATGCTAATGTATGATGATAGTACTTGAAGAAACAGAGTACTAGGTATGTGAGAACTTTAAAAATTATCCTTGCAACACTTCTGTAAACTTAATTCTAAAGTAAAAAATCCATTAAAACTGAGTAAGGTGCAGTGAGTCATACCTGTAATCCTAGCACTCTGGGAGGCTGAGGAGGGAGGAATGCTTGAGCTCAGGAGTTTGAGACCAGCCTGAAAAAGAGTGAGACCCCATCTTTACTAAAAATAGAAAAACTAGCCACATGTTGTGGCTGATGCCTGTAGTCCCAGCTAGTTGGGAAGCTGAGGCAGGAGGATCACTTGAACACAGGAGTTTGAGGTTGCTGTGAGGTAGTTTGACAGCACTTTACCAAGGGCAATCAAGTGAGACTTTGTCTCAAAAAATAAATAAATTGAATAAAATACAAATAAAAATGAGTAAGGACTGCTGTTTTCCAGTTTGCCATGTAAGGAGCTTGGAAGTCAACACTGGGTCCTAACAATAAGTGAAGAGCTGCACAAACTGAAGAATCAACAGTTCCTCACAGATTCTTCAGAGAAGTGAGTTCACAGGACATCATGACCCACCAAATTGGAGAGACAGACAAATACAGAAAATCACAAATTAACAGAGCAGAAACCTCTGTTAGAATTAGTAACAGTATAGAAAAAGATAAACAATAACTAACAGATTTCTGGAGGTTAAGTCTGAGAGGGCGGCCTATCACAGGCAGCTCTCACACTTCTGTGAATTTTACCTTCAGGAACTCTGCTAGATTCTCACGATGAAAATCTGAGAAAATCCCCTCGTACTTCCTGTGGGAGAAGGTGTAATTTCCCATTTTGAAATACTGGAGACCATTCTTTTCTTCACAAAACCCATCCTCAAGAGTAACTGTTATCTGAGCTGAAACTTTCGTGTTTCATCAGAACCTAACTGAATTTTCTAACTGAAAATTTCCAGCTTTAGCCCATTCTAGCTATTCTGTCCTGCCTAAAAGGGAAGAGGAATGAGAAATGCTGGTTAGGTTCACAGTCCTAGGTATAGGCTCACAGAAAGACTGAGATGCACACACTATAGAAGGATTCCCATCCTACCACTTCTTGCCACCTTATTACTGATGGTCTAATTATTGACATCCCCTTTCCCAGTCTCTTATGTCTAGTATCATGAAAAAAAGTTCCCAAAAAACAAAAACTAAAGCACACACAGCCTGAAGAGACACAACAGTCATCCAAACCAGACTCAAACATGGCAGGAATATGGGGATTATCAGAGCAGGAGTTTAGAACAACAAGGATTAATATGCTAAAAATTCTAAACCATAAAGTAGACAACATGCAAATGCGGATGGACAATCTAAGTGGAGAGATGAAAATCCTAACAAAGAATATTTAAGAAATAAACAGTAGGAAACAAAAGCATTGTAACAGAAAGGGAGAAAGCCTTTCATGGGCTTATGAACACACTGAACACAAGTTAGACAAGAATCTGTGACATTGAGGATAAGTCAATAGAATCTTCCAGACCAGCAGCAAAAAGTAAAAATGAAAGAAGACTATTAAAAAAAGAACAAAATATCCAGAAACCAGGGGACACATCAGTAATTGAAATCCTAGGAGAAGAAAAAAGAGAAAAAGGAACCAAAGAAATATTTGGAATAATAATGTATATTCTCAATTAATGCCAGACACTCCACCACAGTGTCCAGGGAGCTCAGAGAATCCCCACAGGCATAAATGCTCCTCAAAAACCATGCATATTTATGCATGTTTAAAGTGTAAGAAACCCAAAGATGATGAAAAAAAATATTCAAAGAAGCTAGAGGACAAAAGTACCTTATCTCTATAGGAGCAAAGACATGAATTACATTCAATTTCTTCTCAGAAATAATGCAAGCAAGAAAAAAATCAACTGAAATATTTAAAAATACTTGGGAGAAAAAGCTACCAACTTAGAATTCTGTACCCTATAAGATTTAAAAGTAAAGTACAAATAAAGACTTCCTTAAACAAACAATAATTAAAGAAATGTGTTACCAGTATATTTGTTTTGCAAGAAATGTTAAAGAAGTTCTTCAAAAGAAGAAAAATAATTTAGGTCAGAAACTTCTATATACATAAACAAAAAAAGAGCACAAGAGAAGAACTAAGTGAAGATAAAAGAAAAGAATTATTCTTAGTTGAACTAACAGGTAATTTGTTTAAGATAATAATAACAATAGTAACAAAGTGTTAACTTGTGTATATATATGCAAATATATATGTGTATGTGTATACATACTTATGTAATAGTGAAATAAAATGACAGCAATGACACAAGAGACAGGAGATTATTTTGTTATTATAAGGCATTTTTCCTAGTTGTTCAGCATTATAGTATTGTTTGCAAGTAGACTTAGATTTGTCTTGAATGCATATTATAAATTTGAGGAGAAAGAAAGTTTTTGAAAAAGGGTAACTGACATATTGAGAAAGGAGAGAAAATAGAATCATATAAAATTCCTGATTAAAACAAACAAAAAAGGCATAAGAGTGAAAAAAAAATAGAAACAAAGAACTAAAACAAAAAATAGAAAACAGTAACAAATATGACACATTTTAATCCAATATATCAATAATCACTGTGAACATTACTGATGTAAATACACTAATTAAAAGGCAGATTATCAGAGTCTATCAGATAAGACATAACTATTTGTTATCAACATGAAAGCAGCTTTAAATATAAAGATGCACAGAGAATACATATAAAATGATAAAGATATACTAGGCTAACATTAATCAAAGGAAAGCAAGAGTAGCTATATCAATTTCATACAGAAGAGGATTCAGAGCAGGGAAGTCATTAAGAACAAAGAGAAACAGTACATAATGATAGAGGGATTGATTACTCAAGCAGACATGATAATCCCTAATGTGACAACAGTGTCACAATACCTGACACAGAAGTGGACAGACTGAATAGTCCATGCTCTCTCTGAATGAGCACCAGGTGGGATCATTTGGCAAGCTTTTCGGTGTTGATCTTGAGGGACTCTACATAACAAAATTTTAACCTGGACTTGTACACTCACATTAACCTGAAATTAATTTACTTTTAAATTAAAAAAAAGTTAAAATAAAATAAAAAGAAACAAACAAACAAAAAAAAGTGGCCTGAACTGCAATGAGAAACACATGAACTCACTATTGTAGTTGAAACATTCAACACTCCTCTATCAGAATTGAACAAATCTAGTCAGCAGAAAATCTTTAACAAGTAGTGAACTGCAACAGCAATTAGATATAATTGACATTGATAGACTAATTCATTAAATAACAGCAGATGACACATTCTTCTTATGCTTACATGAAACATTTACAAAAATAGACCACATTCTAGGCCCAGGGATGTACCTTAATGTATTTAAAATAACTGAAATTCTGTAATGTTTACTGGCAAGCCACATGAAATTAAACTAAAAATAACAGAAAACAACGTGAAAATCTGCAAATATTTTAATATTTAATGACACACTTTTAAATAACATATGGATCAAAGATGAAATCTTGAGTGAAATTAAATGCAAATTAAAATACCAATTACTAAAATATGTGGGATTCGTTAAAGTAAAGCTTAGAGAAAAGTTTATATCTACAGCACTGATACACATTTTAAAAAGTAATGAGATAAAAACATAAACTGGGGGAAATAATCCCTGTTCAATAAATGATGCAGGGAAACCTGGATAGCCACACATAAAAGACTGACTGAAACAGAAGCCACACGTCTCACCACTAACAAAAATTAATTCATGCATTGCAAGCTTAAACCTAAGGCAGGAAACTATAAGAATCCTAGAAGAAAATGTTAGAAAAACTTACTGATTTCAACTTAAGCAAAGAAATCATGAAGAACCCTAACGCAATCATAAGAACAACAACAAAAAAATAACTAAACAAATAAGCCCTGATTAAATTTAAAAGTTTCTAACAGCTAAGGATACAATCAAAAGAGCAAATAGACAACACAAAGAATGGAAAAAAAAAGTTTACATGATCTAATCTGATAAAGGACCAATAATCAGAATCTAAAAAGAAAATCAGCAAGAAACACCCAAACAACCCCATTAAAAACTAGGCAAAAGACAAGAATAGAAACTTTAGTCATGAAAAAATGCTCAACATCTCCAATCATTAGGGACATGCATGTTAAAATCACAATAAGGTATCACCTAACTTCAAAAAGAATGGCTCCTATTAAAAAGTCTCATAACAATAGGTGGTAGGAAGATGCAGAGAGAATGGAACCTTTACACACTGTTGGTGGGACTGCAAACTAGTACAACTTCTATGGAAAATTATATGGAGATACCTCAAAGAACTTAAAGTAGATCTACCATTTGATCCAGCAATCCCACTACAAGGTCCATACCCAAAGGAAAATAGGTAATTTCATAAAAAAATTCATGCATGTGAATGTTGACAACAGCACAACTCCAAAGATATGGAAACCCAAGTGCCTACCAATACAGGAATGGATTGATGAAATATCATATATGCATTCTGTGGCGTGTTACTCAGTCATTAAAAAAAAAAAAAGATGATCTAATAACTTGTGTGACCACTGAGAAATGGAGACTGTTCTTCCAAGTGAAACATCATGGGAATGGAGAAACAAATACATGTACTTCAGATCAGGTTGAAATTGAATGGTTAGCGCTTAAGTGCACTTGTGGAAGTAAATCTCAGTGAAAATTAAACTGGGAGAGGGCGAGGGAGGGAGTGGGTAAATTCACCCCTATCGAGTATGGTGCACACTGTCTAGGTTGGAGACATGCTTATAAACTTAATTTGTGCAAAAAAGCAAAGGGTGTAAACAGAACACATGGACCCCCCTAATATTCCAAAATTAAAAAAAAAATCAATAGAGATCTAAAATCAATTAGGAAACTAGAAAGTAGAGGAAATTAAAGCCAATGTAAGCAGAAGAAAAATAATAAAAACTTAGAGTTGAAGTCAATGTAATTGGAAATAAGAAATTAATTGAACAAATCAATAAAATGAAAAGCCAGTTCTTCAAAAAGATCAGTAAAATCGGTAATCCTGTAGTTTGGATAACCATGACGAATGGAAGAGAGAGAGAGAGGGAAAAATGGAAGAGGGCGAAAATACAAAGAACTTACATCAAAAATGAAAGATGAGACATTATTGATGACCCATAAATGCTAAAAGGATAATAAAGGAATAGCACGCAAGTCTACACCTATTAAAGAAACTTAATCAATAATACCTTTTCATAACAGAAAACATGAGGCAAAGATGGTTTACTAGTGAATTCTACCAAATCATATAAAGATATTGTATCTATTCTCTACCAATCATATAAAGATATTATATCAATCCCTTGCTGGTGAATTCTATCAATTATTTAAAAATATTGATTCTCTACAATTGCTGCCAGAAAATAGAGATAGTTGGAACACGTTCTAACCGATTCTATGAATCCAGCATTATTCTAATGCTAAAGCCAGATAAAGACTTTGCAAGAAAACTACAGACCAAAATTTTTGGTGGGAATGACTTTTTTAGATATAATACCAAAGACATGATTTATGAGAAAAAATGAATAAGCTGGACTTTATTAAATTTTAAAACTTCTGCTTTTCAAAAGACAAGCCACAGACTGAGAGAAAATATTTGCAAAGAACATAAACAGTAAAGGACTATTATCCAACATATGCAAGGAATTCTTAAAACTAAACAATAACAAATGAGCAACTTGATTTAAGAAAACTGGGCAAAAGATCAGAACAGACACCTCACCAAAGAATATAGAGTGCAAATAAATGTACAAAAAAGATGTTCAACCTCATATCATTAGGGAATGGCAAATGACAACAATAAGATACCATACACATCTATTAAAATGACTAACATATAAAACACTGACAATAGCAAATACTGATGGAAATGTGGGGGAACAGAAACACCAATTCATTGATGGTGAGAATGCAAAATTGTACAATCAATTAGAAAGATGATTTGACAGTTTTTTTAAATATACTAAATGTTTATTGTAATATCCAGCAATCACAATTTTTGATATTTACACAAGTTTTGAAAAACTTATGTCCACACAAAAATTGGCACACAATTGCTTATAGCAGCTGTATTCATAATTGCCAAAACTTTGAATCAACTGAGATGTCCTTCAGTATTCGAATGGATAAATTGGGATACATGCAGATGATAAAATATAATTCATTGTTAAGCTGTCAATATAAATATAAAGGAATCTTACTTGCATCTTACTAAGTAAAAATGAAAAATTGCAGAAGGCAGAATAATATATTATTCCAGATATATTGCATTCTGAAAAAAAGAAAAACTATGGAGAGAATTAGAAAATCAGTGATTACTAGGAGTTAGGGAGAAGCAGTGATGAATGGGTGGAGTACAGAGAATTTTTAGGGCAGTGAAATTACTTCTATGGTACTAGATACTATAATGAGGGATGCATTTCATTATCCAGTCTTCCAAACCCAGAATATGTACAACATCAAACTGAATAAAGAGTATAGACTTTGGGGAATAATGATGTGTCAATGAAGGTTCATTGAGTGGAACAAATGCAACATTCTGGCATGGAATGTTTTACTTGGAGGACTATGTGTATGGTGGGGCAGAAAGTATATGGGAAATCTACCTTCTCTCTCAATTTTGAGTGAAACTAAAATTTCTTTAAAAAATAAAGTGTATGACAATAAACAACTAAGTAAATAAATAAAGATAATGGAACTTCTATTTTTATTTTCTAGGTCTCTTAATTTTTCCCATCCCCTTGTTTCTATCATTACATCCCATTATCTTTCAGTACAGTATAATTTCTTCTGGGACAAGAATAATGAACTCATTCTTCTACTTAACAAATGTTTTAGTGATCCCATTTTTGTATTTTTTATTTCAACTATATTTATTTATCTTCAGAAATGGAGAACAAGGACATACGCATGTATCTATGTGTATATGTACATACGTATGTTTGAATGTATATGTTATATGCACTAATATCTGTGTATGCACACACACACATATGTGACAAAATGAAAGAGATCGTTTTGAAGTAAATAATGGTTATATATTTTGTAAAAATAAAGTAAAAGACTTCAGACTAAAAATTCTCGTTATGTGCTACATACTGTGGAAAAGGGAAATCCCTCCTCCAGACATTTTAGTAAAATTTTACATTTTGGTAAAGTTTTAGAAAACATCAAGGAGAAAATACATTTGCAAGAGTCTCAGAGAGAGCAGATCACATGTGAAAGAACAAGAATCAGATTGACATTGGACACCTAGCAGTGATATTTCTGATGATGAATTAATATTTCACAAGCTTGAGCGTAAAAGGTTGAATCCAGATTGTACATCTGTACAAATTAATAATTAAATATGAAGATTCAATGCATACATCATCTTTGTGTCCCAGAAGATTTGCTGCACAAAGCTTTTTGTCAGAAACAATTAAAAAAAAAAAGAGATAAAGCCAGTGTGTTCCACAGAGAAGCATTCAATCTATGGGATCCCAACTTTGGGAGTAACACAGAGAGGGGGAAGGAAAAAAGTTTATTTTAATTTTCCACTGAATCTTAATGACTGCAAAATGTACAAATTACCTGCTTTTACCATGGAATTATTTGAGGGTAAACAAAATCTAGTTTAGAGAGGTTGCAAAATATTACATTGTCTGTGGCACATGGTATTATACTTCTATCTATCTGCAAGCAATTGTGGGGTACTACTAACTTAGAAAGTAGAAAAAGTCTGGTGAGATGCAAGTCACTGGAAATTCAGAGGAATGCAATAACGTTGTAAATTACTATTGTCTAAAAAAAGACTTTCAAGACACAATTCTTTCCTTTTTTTTTTTTTTTTGCAGTTTTTTTTTTTTGGCTGGGGCTGGGTTTGAACCCGCCACCTCTAGCATGTGGGGATGGTGCCCTATTCCTTTGAGCTATAGGCACCGCCCAAGACACAATTCTTTTTTGTTATTGTTGTTGTTGCAGTTTGGCCGGGGCTGGGTTTGAACTTGCCACCCTCAGTATACAGGGCTGGTGCACTACTCACTGAGCCACAGGCACCACCCAACACAATTCTTATTAATTCAAGGTGTTTGATACAGTGGAATATTACTGCAAACTGTCTTCCTAACTGTATAAACGTTAGTGTGTAACTTTTCTTGCAAAACTAAGTTAAGGAGTTAAAGGAAGCTAAACTGCAAACTCATTTCTCTAAAGAACATACATACCAAAATGCCAAACACATTTTTAATTAGTAAAAACTACAATGTATTGCAACACATGTGAGCGAGTAATGTCTTTTCCCATTTATCAAACAATCAAGCAATGTAATTTCACCAATTTCTTTATCAAAGAAAAGGAAATTTTAATTCAATACAAAGGCATTTTTTGAAAGCTCAGTACTTACTTTTCAATTTTAAATAAGCTCTTTGCACTTTAAAGATATAAACTGAAATAACTTGGTTAAGTTTTATTTACCAAGATTTATTTAATCTTCTTCCAACATTATTCCTAACAGAAAAACTTCAGATACTGTCTCTGCAGTTGAAGATGAGTCAGGGTTCCCCAAGAGACAATATTTTACAGGAGTGCTGGTTACTGGTCCACACAAAGATGTTATTCCTGTAGACTGGGATGTACACTGTTCTGCAGAGGACTAAGAAGGACACAAATAAAACAACTTTATGCAGCGACACTATTATCATTACTTTTTTATAGACACATAGCACTAAAAAACTTGCCAATAATATGAGAGTCAACAAATGGCTAAATCAATTTTGAAAGAAAAAATGAGAAAAGAAGATACACTACAAAGTCATAACATTACACACAACAGACTGGGTATGTTTCTGATGCAAAAACTAAAAATAAATACATGATGGAGAATACAAAGACAACAAACCAGGCTGGGCCCAGTGGCTCAAGCCTATAATTCCAATACTCTGGGAGGCTAAAGCAGGCGGATCACTGGAGCTCAGGAGTTCAAGACCAGTCTGAGTAAGAGCAAGTCCTTCCTCTAGTAAAAATAGAAAAATTAGCTGATGTGCTGTAGCCCTAGCTGAGGCAAGAGGATTGCTTAAAGCCAGGTTGAGTTTGCTATGAGCTGGCTAACTCTATACCCTGGTACTCTACCTGGGTGACAGAATAAGACTCTATCTCAAGAAAAAAAAAGAAAAGAAAGAAACAACAAAGTTTCTTATGAGCAAGGAAATTTGCTGCATGGTATATGATAAATATGGCACTACAAATTAATTTTTAAAAAGGCAGTCCAGCATGACACCTGTGGCTCAAAGGAGTGGGCCACTGACCCCATATACCAGAGGTGGTAGGTTCAAACCCAGCCCCAGCCAGAAACTGCAAAAAAAAAAAAAAAAGGGCAGTCCATTTAGTAAACAGTTTTGGAAAATAAGGAATTAAGATCAAATGTGTACTTCTGTAATACTGTGTATAAGAGTAAACTCTAGGCAAACCATAGACCAGAGTGTGAAAAGCAAAACTATAAAGTTAATATAAGAAAGTTGGGAAAATATATTTATGATCTATAAGTCGAACAAGACATTTAAAAATAATTGTAGTGTAAGAAAACTACAAAAAAGATAATTTTTTTATTTGATTATACCCAAATTATGCATTTTATTATGTTTTGGAAATGTGAACAAAGTATGATAAATTAGGATGAAAGATTGGATGAAATTTCCAAAAAAAAAAATGTGTATCTTGGGCGGCTCCTGCGGCTCAGCGAGTAGGGCGCCGGCCCCATATACCGAAGGTGGCGGGTTCAAGCCCGGCCTCGGCCGAACTGCAAAACAAAAAAATAGCCGGGCGCTGTGGCAGGCGCCTGTAGTCCCAGCTACTAGGGAGGCTGAGGCAAGAGAAT
>CAUYON010138401.1:0-49243 GCA_963573935.1 Arctocebus calabarensis | reverse complement strand
CTCTCCAGGAATTACTTTATTAATTCTTTTTAAAAAATTTATTAGAATATATAAATGTGGTGGGCAAGGGACCTGAAGAGAAACTTCTCTGAAGAAGACAGGCACACGGCCTACAGACACATGAAAAAATGCTCATCATCCCTAATCATCAGAGAAATGCAAATCTAAACTACTTTAAGATATCATCTAACCTAGTCCAACAAGAGTCTCACACATTAAGCATCACTTAATTATAAGATAAAATTCCAATTCAAGTGTTTTTAAAAAGAGAAAATATTATATTTAGACAATAGTAGGACAATAAAGGTAGAATTGAAGCTTCATAACATTTAGTAGTAGAGTTATTTGATAAACTCTATTAAATAAGAATGAAATGTTATTAAAGACTGAAAGAAAAAATAAATTAAAACTTCACAAAAATCAAGTCCATGAATGAAGACAAGAGGTACTTGAAAAACAACTGAATAAAAATTCTCCATATAAAAAACATTTTCCTATAATTAAAACATGGAACAGCAATTTAGACACATTGAATAGAGAATTAGTGATGTAGGAGAAATATTAGGAAATATTAAGGATTCAACAGAGATATACAAAAAGATGGGAAGAGAGGTTAAGAAACAAGGAGAATAGAATGAGAAGGTCCAATAAATATCAAATAAAGATTTTTAAAACTAAAAATAAAGCTTTCTGTTTTGTATGCATTATGCCATTCAATAAACTAATACTATGAAGTATTAGTTTATTCCCACTTTATGCAGAGAGGGACACAGAGGCTCTGAAAAGTTGAAGTTGAATCATATGTCTAATTTACACAGATGCTGCATACCAAATCCTAGATTCAAATTACAACCTAGCCAACTTCAATTTTTTTTAATTTAACAAAAAGCAACATTATTCTCCCTACCAAAAATCACTTAATTTGGGAATTCCCAGTTTGAGTCACTCTATGAGGAGACATTAGCAAATTAACCCCACAGATGTTACCTTTTAGAATTATATTAGCAGCATAAAAGTTCTATGAAAGTATAAAGTTCAATCATGCCTAATTTCATAAATAGTCACATATATTTGTGAATAATAAAAGCATATTCCTGGTACAGTGGAGACTAAAGACATGTGCTAACCACTTAACACTGCAATGGCTAATTTCATGTATCAGCTAGCCTGGGCCACAAGGTGCCAAAATACTTGGTCAGACTTTCCGGGTGTCCATGAGGGAATATGTAGATGACAATAACACTTGAATCATTAAACTAAGTAAAACAGATTTCACTGTGGGTGTGCCCCATCCAATCAGTTTAAGACCCAAATAGAAAAAAATTCTGACAGGTCCACAAGGAGGACAAGAGGTAGAGGGACTTCTTTCTGCCTGTCTGACTTGAGCCCATAAGTTTTTTCCTGCCTGTATACTTGAACTGATACATCAGCGCTTCCTGGGTTTCACACCTGGCAGCATTGAGACTAGAACTAAACCATCAGTCCTCCTGGTTCTCAGACCTTCGGACTCAAATTGGAATTATACCATAGATATTCCTCGGTCCCCAACTGTCTGATTGCAGATCTTGGAACTTGTCGGTTTCCATAATTAAATGAGCTGATTCCTCATAAAAAATCTCTTTGTATATATCTATATATATAGAGAGAGACATATTTACACACATTTATGAATACAAGTATATATAAATGTATATTATGTATATGTGGATGTATACATGCACGCGTGTGCACACACACACACATACACATAAACACACTTTGGTTCTGTTTCTCTGGAAAACCCAGACTAATATAAGTCATCATTACTTTTAGGGTTAAAGTTGATGAGTGAGTACAGATAAGCTGTCTGGAACCAACAAAGAGGAATTGAAGACAAAGAAGCAGATATAATAATAATGTAACATAATTTGACATAAGAATAAAGCTTATATTCAAAGAGAAATGCTCCACAAAGTGAGAAAGCTAGCTAATGTCACTAAATTAATGGGAAAATCTTACTTTAAAATGATACTGGAGAGGATGTAAAGATGCACATCAGAGACACAGCAGCAGATTGGAGTTGCACAGAAGTCTATTAAGCATTGTTCCACTTGAGTAGCCATACGAAAGGAACATTTGCATTTCAGAGCTGGATAAACTTAGCAGGTTAGATTAAGAGAGATTTTCCCATCCATATTGAACATAAAGTGATAAGAAGACAGCCTTTCCAAGAACAGAGGATTGGTGAACATCCAATTCACCAGCTTCCCAGGAGCACTGGCTGCTGCCCAGTTCTGGATGCAAAGAGTGAAAACAAGGTAGGGCAGCAGGACTTATCCCTGCCCTGCAGGAAGAGGTAGCCAAGTTGACCACTACTAAAACAAGAGGAAGACAAATTGATAAGCAACCAAAGTGTGAACGATCTAATAGGAATTACAATCTGGAGCATATCCTGTAGCATTTGGGATTCTTAGCAGAACAAATGGATGACATTTAATGTGTCTATATTAGAAAGTCTTAACTTAAAATATATATATATGTATTTAAGTTTTATCTTAATGCTGCATTTAAGCAATGCATACAAAAAAAGAGATGGAGTTTTTATTGCTGTTATTTTTATTAGAAACATTATTTTTGTTTATTGTGTGATTTGATGAAAACAAATGGCAGTCTAACAATTAACATCTATCAATTTCTGAATATGGCTTTAGAAACACAAATTTTGCCTAGATTGGAAAATAAATACATTTATAGTAAAAAGAACTATATAAAACAATGGGTTTAAAAGAAATTATTTTGTGCCCTTTTTTCTACTTCTTATTTTTATAATCATAACCAATAATAGTACTAAAAGAAGTTACATTTTATTGATAGCTTCGTATGGGTAGCAGTTGACTCAGTATTCTACATGTATATATTACTGTGTTTAATTCTTATGACAACCTTAGATACCATGATTTCCTTTTTTAATGAGGAAACTGAAGTTCAGTAAGATTAAGTGCATTTCCCAAGGTCATTTAGAATTTTAGGACATTAGATTTCTTATCCATAAAGTTTGGGGACTGAACCTAACAACCTCAAAAATTTTTTTCATTTCTAACACCTATGATTTCCTTTGAAAAGACAGAATACATCATTATTAACACTCCTCATGATGTTCAGCGCAATTTATACATCCCAATTACCACAGATACTAGTCAAATATTGCTTAGTTCCGTATTTTTTTTTAAAGTCAGCCTATACATTTTCAGTTTTTCTTTTATTTTAGAGTACGTGTAATGATTGTAGATTTTTATGGGATACAGAGTGATATTTTGATACATACATACAATGTATAAAGATCAAATCAGGGTAATTAGCATAACCATCACCTCAAAAAATTTTAATTTCCTTGCATTGGAAACATTAAAAATGCTCCCATCTAGCTTTTTGAAAATATACAATAAACTATTGTTAACTATATTTCCCTACAGTGCTACAGAACAAGGGAACTTACTCCTTCTATATCACTGTAATTTTGTCTCTGTTGAACAGAGACAAGAATGACTCCCTATCCTTCCCCCCACACACCAATCTGAGTCTCTGCTAACCACAATTCTACTTTCTACTTTTTTAAGTTTATTTTCATTTATAATTGAGACGTAATAATTGTATATATTAATGCAATAAAGTATGATGTTTCAACGCATGTATACATTGCATAATGCTCAAATCAGGGTAATTAACATATCCATCAATTTAAACACTTAACCATTTATCTGTAGTAATAGCATTTAAAATCTCCTTTTCTAGATATCTTAAAATATAAATTACATTTTTATGTGTTATAGACACCCACCATGTAATAGAAAACCAAAACTATGCTTCCTGCCTAACTGTAGCTTTGGAAAATTTGACCAACCTCTCCCATACCCAGCTCCCCTCTACCAGCCACCCCCATCAGCTTTTAAGCAACCACTATCTTACTGTCTATGTCTATGAAATCAGTTTGAGTGTATTCCACATATGAGTGAGATCATGCAATATTAGTTCACTTAGCATAATGTTCTCCAGGTTAATCCTTATAACCACAAATGCCAGGATTTCATTCTGTTTTGTGGCTGACTAATATTCCATTGCATAAACATACCGCATTTTCTTTACCCACTTATTTTTAGATGTTCATTTAAATTGTCTCCATATCTGAACTATTGTCAGCACTGAAACTACTATAGCACTGCAATAAATATGAAATGCAGATGGCTTTGTGATGTACTGATTTCATTTCCTTTGAATAGATACTCAGTAATTGGATTGTTGGGTCATATGGTAGGTCTGTTTTGAATTTTTTGAAGAATTTCCATACTGTTTTCTATAATGGCTATATTAACTTACATTCCCACCAATAGGGCCTAGGTTTCCCCCTTTATCTACATCCTCACCACATTTGTTATTCTTTGTCTTTTTTTATAATAGTCATTCTAACTAGGGTAAAGTGACGTCACATTGTGGTTTTGATTTGCATTTCCCTGATGATTAGTGATGTTGAGCATTTTTCATATATCTGCTGGCCAGTTGTATGTTTTCCTTTTAAAAAATGTCTATTTGAATCCTGTATCCCTTTTTTATTTTTTTTTAATTTTTATTAAATCATGATTGTGTACATTAGCACAATCACAGAGCACAATGTGCTGACTTCATCTACAATCTGAAATATTTTCATCAAACTGTTTAACATAGCCTTCATGGCATTTTCTTAATCACTATCTGTAGACATTGGTATTCTACATTTAATAAGTTTCACCTGTACCCTTCTAAGATGCACCATAGGTGTGATCCCACCAATCGCCCTCCCTCCACCCATCCTCCCCCATCCTCCCTCCTCCCCTCTCCTCCCTTGCCCTTTTCCCCATATTCTTGTGCTATAATTGGTTTTTAGCCTTCATATGAAAGCTATAAATTAGCTTCATATTAGGGCTGAGTACATTTAATACTTTTTCTTCCCTGTACCCCTTTTTAAAAATTGAATTATTTGGGAGTTCTCTTGTTTTGTTTATTTTTTGCTGTTGAATTAATTGATTTCCTTGTACATTTTGGTATCAGTCCCCTGTTAGAGAAATAGTTTATAAATATTTTTTCCAATTCTACAGATTCTCCCTTAATTGTGTTGATTGTTTCCTCAGCTATGAAGAGGCTTTTTAGTTTAATGCCATTCTGCTTGTCTATTTTTTGAGTTTTTTGGCCTGTTTTTTGAAGTCTATCCATGGAATCTTTGCCTAAGCCAATAACCATGGAACATTTCCCCTATCTTTTCTTCAAGTAGTTTTATAGTGTTGGGTCTTATGTTTAAGGATTTAATCTATTTTGAGTTGATTTTTTGTACACAATAAAAGATCGGTGCCTGGTTTCATTCTTCTGCAAGTGGATATCCAGTTTTTCCAACACCATTTATTGAGGAGTATGTCCTTTCCCCAATATACTTTCTTGGCATCTTTGTCAAAAATCAGTTGTGTATAAAACATGGTTTTATTTCCAGGTTCTCTATTCTGTTCCATTGGTTTATGTGTCTGTTTTTATATCAATACTATGGTGGTTTTTTTGTTTGTTTTTTATTTTTTAGACAGAGTCTCACTCTGTCACCCTGGGTAGAGTGCTATGGCATCATAGCTTACAGCAACCTCAATCTCTTAGACTCAAGAGCGCAATCCTCTTGCCTCAGCCTCCTAAATACCTGGGATTATAGGTACCCACCACAATGCCCCAGCCATTTTTAGAGATGGGGTATCACTATAGCTCAAGCTGATCTTGAACTCCTGAGCTCAAGCAATCCATCCACCTTGAGCTCCAAGAGGGCTAGGATTACAGGTGCGACCCCCTGCACTGGGTCCTCATTGCTGTACTTCTTGATCACTGCTCTGTACTTCCTGATCACTTCCAGAAGTATTGTGGTTCAATCTCTGGTATTCTCTAAGTATAAGATTATATCATTGGCAAAGAGCAAGAATTTTGTCTCCTCTGCTCCCATTTGCATGCCCTTTATATCCTTCTCTTGTCTGATCACATTAGCTAGAACTTTCAGCACTATGTTGAACAGTAGTGGCTATGAGAACATCCTTGTCTGGTTTCAGTTCTAAGTGGAAAAGCTCTCAGTTTTACTCCATTTAGTATGATATTAGCCTGTGGGATTGTCATATATGGCTTTGATTAGTTTAAGAAAAGTTTCCTTTTTAATTTCTCTATTGACACATTGATTGATCAGGAGCATGTTGTCTAATTTTCATGTATTTGTACAATTTCCAAAGTTCTTCTTGGTATTGAAGAAGAACTAGTTTTATTCCATTGTGATCTCACAAGATACTTGATATGATTTTGCCTTTTAAAAAATTTCTTAAGACTTGTTTGTGGGCTAATATTTGATCTATCCTATACAATGTTTCATTTGGCGATGAGAAGAATATGTATGCTTAAGCTGTTTGATGAAAATGATCTATAAATGTCTTTTAGGTCCATTTGGTCAATAGTGAAATATTTCTAATGTTTCTTTTTTGGTTTTCTTCCTACATGATATGTCCAATGCTGAAAGTGGGGTGTTGAGGTCCCCAAATATTATTACTTTGGGATTTAATTCTCTCTGTAATTCTAATAATGTTCACTTTATATATATATATGTGTGTTCCGGGTGTTTGATGCTTATATTTTTTCAGTTATTATATTCTCTTATTGAATTGATCCTTCTATCATGATATAATGACTATGTCTCATTCTTATCTCTTTTTGACTTAAAGTCTATTTTGCCTGATATGAATATAACTACTCTCTCATGTCTTTTGTTTCCATTTGTGTGGATTGTTTTTTTTCCATTTCTTTACTTTCAGTCTGTCTGCCTTTATAGCTGAACTGAAATACCTTAGGCAACATTTAGTTGGATCATACTTTTCTGTCCATTCCATTATTCTGTATCTTTTAATTGGAGAAGGTAAACCTTTTACATTCAAGGCTATTGATGATAGGTGAGGAATTACTTCTGTCATTTTTTAATTGTTTTCTGATTGTTTTGTTTACCTTTCATTTCTTTTTCTCTTATCATCTTTGTAGTTTGGTAATTTTCTGTAGTGATAAACACTTGATTACTTTCTCCTATTCATTTGTATATCTACCAGTTAATTTTATACTTCTAGTTTTTCATAATAGTAGATATTGACCATTCACTTGCAGATATATGACTTAAAAGCATTTCTTGCAGGGTCAGTCTAGTAGTGAAGAATTCTCTCAATTTTTGCATTTTGGGGGAAAGACTCTTCTTCACTTACAAAGGATAACTTTATTGGGTTTAGTACCACTGGCTGGCAGGGTTTCCTTTGGTACTTTACATACCTCATCCCATTTTCTTATGACCTACATGATTTCTGCTGAGAAATCTGCTGTTATTCTAGTGGAGATTCCCTTATATGTGACTTGACACTTTTCTCTTGCTATTTTCAGAATTCTCCTTTTGCCTTTGAATTTTGACAATTTAACTGTCAAACTAGAGAATAACTTTTTGGATTGAGTCTATGTGGGGATCTTTGAGCTTCCTGAATCTGTATGTCTACCAAGACTTATAAAATTTTCAGCTATTCTTTCATTAAATAAATAAATCATCTATGTCTTTCCCATTTTTTCTCCTGGACCTCCCCCAAATTCAAATATTTGTTCACTTAACGATGTCCAAAATGTTTTTTCTTTTTGTATTCTTTTCTCTCTTTTTTTATGTCTGACTTTGTTATTTCAAAATACTTTCTTTGAGTTCAAAAATTCTTTCTTTTCCTGATTAGTCTATTGTTGGAGTTCTTGATTTTTTTTATTTTATTCATTAAATTCTTCAGTTTCAACATTTCAATTGGCTTCTTTTTTGTGACTGTTGTCTCTTTATTGAGGTTATTATTCAGATCATTTTTTCTTTTCTAGATTTTGGAAAAGAATTATGTAATTGTCTATTATATTCTCTTGTATCTCACTGAGTTTCCTTAAGATCATTGTTTTCAATTTCTTTTCTCAGGGGTTTGTTATTGGAGAATTATAAAGTGCTCCCTTATAGGTATCATGTTTCCTTGCTGTTTTATGTTTCTTGTGTCCCTACATTTATACTTGAACATCTGGTGTAATAGTCATATTTTCTAATTTTATGAAGTAGCTTCATAGGGAAAGACTTTTCCTGTAGATGTATTTAAAGTCAAAAGTCTTGGTTTGTTAGAGTCCTTTGGTTTTACTTCTGGTAGGTATAGTCATGTAGTTTCTGTATAATTTTTTTTTCAGCTGTAAACTGTAATCAATGGTAGTGTTATCTGCATGTTCCATTGTGATCTGGGTTGTGTTTATTTGTGGAGGATGCTGTGGCTTGGCTTTTCTGTGACAGAAACACCGGGTAAGCTAGTCCTTAGGCCCCTGGTGCAGAGGTTATAGATGGCAGCCTTGCTATTAGAGAGGTGAGTTCATCAGGAGTGGTGGTAGCAGCTCCTGAGCAGTGTGCACAGGCAAGTAGTCCTTATACTGAAGTGGATGAGTTTGCTAGTGATGATGGCAGCATTCTCCAGGTGAACTATTCTCAGGGCCACTCAACATCATATGTGGGTGCTAGCAGTGATTGTAGCAGATACCACAAAAGACAGTTCTTGTGCCCCTGGTATGTGACACATGGGTGCATGTCAGCTTTACTGCTAGAAAGAGGGACTGACAGCAGCAGCAGGTCCTGACAGGCAGCTCTTAGGCTCTGGTGAGTACATAGTTCAGCTTCAAGTGTCCTGGAGACAGTCTTTTTTATGTGCTGGAGGGCTTGTGTAGGATACAAAATGGACTCAAGTGCCAGAGATATAGCTGTACTGCTAAGTCCAGCTGGTGTTATGACACTATGGCCCACTGGGTATATGTGGAGGAGGTCAGTTGCGTCTCCAGGATGTGGAGATACAAGGGCTTTTTGATCCCAGGGAAAGATAAAGTCTGGTAAGTGCTGCATTCTCAATATGGTGCCATGTAGCAGCAGTGTGGGTCCTGGGAGGTGGAGGGAATACAACAGGAATTTCCTCTCCATCATATGCAGTCACATAAATACCAGGCAGCTTCCTATACTGGGCTTAGCGTCTGTGAGGGCTGAGTATTTCTCCTGTAGGTAGAACTCCTGGTATCTGTGGTGGGAATGTGAGCTGCTAAACATCTTCCACTTACCTTTTCCCCACAATTAGGGGTCCCTCTTGGCTCTAAACTGATTTTGGCTGATTACTCTTACTTTGCAATTTCCTTGCTGAATTCCAGCATTCTCTTTTCAACGATCTATTCTATGAAGTTATCTAGTTGTTGTTTTGGTCCTTCTTTGCATAGGAGGTGAGAACTCAGAGCCTCTAGTCAGCCATCATTAGTTTCTGTTTTTATTAAACCAACAAATAAAGTCACATTACAGGCTTTAAACATGCATGTACTCCAAAGTAAAATAAATCTTTGCCTTAAAGCAAGTAAGGTCTAGGATATAAAAATGACTTCACATCATTTTCATTTATTCAGGGTTACTCTGATGACCCCAGTGGGGGATTTACTGAGGAAAAGAGTAGTATGGCATTAATGTCCATGTCTAACTTCTTAATGCTTTGCTCTGTGTATTCAGCAAACAAGATGAGTGGCTTGTAAATAATCTTTTCTCAGTCAGTTTAGGAGTCTTCATTAGGAAGGTTTGGGCCATGATTCATTTGTTGTCATTGTCACTCTCCACTCTCTTTGGGTCTACTAGGACCCAACTAGCTCCAGAAACTGGATTTTATTTGGAAACAGGGGGGCACTGAACAATGACCTAAATGTAATACATAATCCTTGAGGAACGGGGGAGAAGCAATACAGAGCCACTGAAAACCAAAAGCAATGTCAACATTCTGTGAAAGGAATGATAAAAGTGCAAATCTGCAGTAGTTGAAACACCAAAAGATAGAATTATAAAGCCAAGAGGGAAAACAAAATATGCTTCCTGGAACCCAAGGCCCTTACAATGGAAAAGTAAAAATCCAAAAACTTCAGAAAGCAATGAGAAATGATAGATACATAAAAAATAAACTAGAACAAAAATGTAAGACAGAAGCTATAATTTGAGTTGGCACTAAAGTACAGTGGTAGCACATTAAAAATACTTAATATTAGGTATTAACAGATAAACTTGAACAAAACTGTAAGAAAGAAGGTATAATTTCAGGCAGGGCTAAAGTACAGTGGGACGCTGCTAATACCTTCTATTAGGTATTGATTAAAAAAAATCTGAAAATGGCATCTAAATTAGATTTATGACATCTATTTTAATGGAAAAATAAAGAAAACAAAAATATTATTTAACTACTACTCAAGGTAGAGACATCTAGTACTTCAAAGTTACCTGTAATTTTGTCAATCCTCTTTGGAAAAGGTAGGCTACCTTCTTGGAAGGCATGTGTAGGGGGCTTGGGGAGAGGGAGAAGGAAAGGTGGCTTATGTCATTTGTAAAAGGAAAGGATGACAGTCCCCAAGCTTTTCATCACCAGGAACAAATGGATGATAATTTTTCTACAAGTTAGAGGGCAGGGAACATCAGATTCCCTTAAGAAATGTATAAATCAGACATGTACCAATAACAATAGGGTTCACACTCCTATGATAAATTAATGCTATCTCTGATCTAAGGTGGGAGATCTCAGGTGGTGAAGTCAGTGATGTGGGGCAGCTGTACATATAGACAAAGCCTCACTTCTCACCTACCTCTTGCCTCCTACTGTGAAGCCAACTTCTTATCAGGCCATGGGCCAGTCCTAATCTGTGGCCTTGGTGTTTGGAAGCTTTAGGACACATATTTGATTTTTTGTCTCTTAAAAATATCTAGTAAGAATGTGAATCTAACATTTTATTCAACTGTGCAACTTCTAAAATCATTCTGATGCATGTTCACTTTGCCTGAATAATAAAAGAAGAAACATTGTCGTTCATTTTACAAATACGGTAGTACCTCTCTCGGTAAGATGACCACCCAAGGGATTGCAACAAACTGGTCAACATATGGAGGAGGTGAACATAAGAAACTAGGCCTACTATACTGATGCATACATGTGGTGTATGCCTGATCTATGAAAGTTAGGCCACTTAAGGTGGTGCCCATGTAGGGAGGTGGTCAACTATGGGGCCTTTACTGTGATTGAACACCAATCATTAGTTACCATGCTTACCACTGGGGGGGAAAGATTAAGTTTCAAATCCCTGCTCTTAATAAATTTATAGTTTAACAGGAGTGACACATGATTAAACTGTTAATTTCAATACAATTTTTAACAAGCTCTATAGTAGGTATGACACGGCACTGCAACTGAAGAAGGCTGAAATTGCATTGCTCAAAGTATCTACTACCTTAAAGATGTCTGCAATTTTCTCATTTATCTTTGGAAAGTATGTGTAGGGAGGTTTGGAGAGAGAGAATAGAATTAAGCAAGGGAGGAAGGGTGGCTTATATCACGGTTTAGGCCCATTTAGTAAAGCAAAGAAAAGCCACCATCCTCTCCAGAAATTAAAGTGTAGAGACAATGAGTAGTGAGGCTGCTTTATCCACTTCCAATAGTAGCTCATCTTTGCAGCTGTCACCCAATGTGTTGAGCATTGTCCTAAGAGCTTTACATGTGTCCCTTGCCACAACTCTATGAGAGTATGCCACCTTCTATGTGAGTATGAGGTAGTGTATTCATTTTGTTTTTCAAAATGAGGAAACTGAGGGAAAGAGAGTTGAATCTTCCCAGGGCACACAGCAAGTAAAGAGTGGAGTCAGGATCCTAATTTATGAAGTCACCAGCACCTAGGTGCCTGACCACTACTCAATACTGCCTCCTTGAACTTCATTGCAAACAGAGTGACTTTTCTGCAGAAGGTTATTATGAGCAATCAAAGATGTCCACTAATTACTTAACACTGCCCTCATCAGGAGTTGGGGGGATCTATGGACCTTACCTTTGAATACAGGCTGGCCCTGTGGCCACTCTGATCAACACTATGTGGCATAAGTCAGTTTCCATGTCTTAAGAGAATGGCAGCTTACATTTTCCTCTCTCCTGGAACATTTACTACTTAGATTTTTAAAAGATAAGAAAGCAAATATAGGTCATATGGAATATATTCAAGAGTAGAGACCCCTAAGATGTCACTAAGTCTGACTACCTAGTTGAGGAAACACATCAAGAGACCTTGAGGTTTTCTGAAACCATGTACAGAAGAGATGGGCCAGTCGAATCCAGCCTTCCAGCCATTCCCTGCAAGGCAATGACGGAAGGTTTTTGGCCTTTCCAGACCAGCTCTACCTCCCACTAAGTAACACTATGTGAGTAGTTCAGCACGAAGTGGAGCAGAAGCTTAGTCCCATCCAAAATTCTAAGTCTCAAAATCATGATATGTAAAAAAAAGAAAAGGAAACCTTATTTACCGCCAAATTTCAGGGTAGTTTATTACTTGACAATAAATAACAAGAACAGATTCATTGACTTGGAAGTAGATATGACATAGGAATCAGGGAAATGTGGAAGTCTAAAGAGTAAGAGGATACTGGGACTTGGTATAATGTTCCTTCCTCTGATAGAAGAGAAATCCCTCAAATCAGACAGGGATTCAAGTGGTGACATCATCAGAGAAGGCATATATTTTCATTCTTCTGGCTATTTTAATCTAAGCATTTATTTTCCACATGTAAGTTTTTCCTGTTATTAAATCTTATAGCCTACACTTCAGCAAAGGAAAAGACACAGCAGCATAGTAAGAGATAAGCAAACTCATCACTATGAGTGATGCAGAAAGTAAACGCCCTAGTTCTCAAAGAAGACTGCCTAGGGTCAAATCCCAACTCTACAAGTTACTTGTTTTACCCCCTTGGACAAACTACTGAAACCTTTTATGATTCAGTTGCCTTGTCTGTATAATCAGAGTTAGTACTGACTGTTATGTCTTCTATCTCTATGGGCATGGATAAGAGGGAGCCTCAGAAACCTTCCTCATCCTACTCCTTGACACTCACAGCCTTACTGCCATGATCTTCCATGAGTCCAAGTTGGTTTGAGGAAGAAGAGGCGGTGGGTAGAGAAGCCTGGAGAGTGAGTGATGGGACAGCAGACAGCAAGCATTCTCACCAGAGAGAACAGCAAGAGAAAACACCCGTGGGGAAGAGAGCAGTGTCTTTGGAGAACAAGAAGCAGATCAAAATTATGTCATGTCTGGGTTGTACAGTAGGGGATGTAAGTAGTAAGGGTGGGTGGACGGAGATACACTGGGCAGGGAAGAAAAAGTCACACAGGGAAAGCTTTATTTCCTGGGCCAAACAGATGGGCTTTATTGTGACAGCAAGAGGGAAAGGATAATTACTAAGTCTGAAACTGTTGACATTTTATACCCATCACATAGTAACACTTAATTTTCAGAAGAAATCTGTGAAGCAAGTAGGACATATATTGTTATTCCATAACTAATAAGGAAGTATAGGTATAGAGGTATAGCCACTGGGACTCCATAGGTTTCCTGAGCCTTCTCAGTCCCAAGCAACCTGAGGCAGAAAACAAAGTGTTAGTGGTAGGAGCCCACTTGAAATATATACATCACAGTTCAATTCACAGTCACCAAGATGTGGAAACAACTCAACTACCCATCAACTCTCAAATGGCTAAATAAACTATGGTATAGGAACATCATGGAATACTATCCAGCCATAAAGAAAGATGGAGATTTTTACATCTTTCATATTTGCTTGGATGGATTTGGAGAACATCCTACTTAGTAAATTATCACAAGAATGGAAAAGCAAACATCCAATGTACACAATACTAATATGAAACTAGCATATGAACAACTACATGCCTGCACAAGGAAAAATACTATAATTAAATTCAAGTGGGTAGGGGGAGAAAGAATAGAGTAGAGGAGAGTTTGGTAAGAGTGAAGGGGTTTGGTAACAGGTACAATGTAGGAGTATAAGGCATATCTCCTGGGTAAAGTGCTCAATTACACTTAGACTTTACCTAACAAAGGCAAACAATGTAACCTAATTGTTTGTACCCATACATTAATCTGAAATTAAAACAAAATTTATATATATGTGTGTATATAAATATAAATATATATATATATATATTCAAATGTGAAGGGAACAGTGAGTTTGCAAGTTCTTTTTTCCTCCACCCTGGATGAGATGACCTGAATGTTGGTGTTCCCTAAACTCATCAACTTATCTGGTAAGATCTCACCTCTGATACCATTGTATTGACTTCTGGGAGCCAGGAGTGGGGGGAATAGTGCCCTTATAACATAGGCTGAAGAGAGCTCACTTATCACCTTCTACCATATGAGTTTACAGCGAGAAGCCCATCCTCACCAGACACCAAATCTGCCTTGCATTTAGCATTTTCAGCCCTCAGAACAAATTTCTGTTGTTTATCAGCCACCCAGTATATGGTGTTTTGTAACATCCTAAATTGAACAAGACACTGGGATTTTACTGTACAGGAACAGAAAACATATTCCAGCCAGTCCAGCTCATTCAGCCTAGATTTACCTTTCACACTATGTAGTATGAAACCAAACAAAAGCTAGTTGTCAATTACATATGCCAAACTTTCCAAGTGATTCTTCTCAGCAATGTATTTCTGTCTTATGCTATAAAACAAAAAAAGACTTTTGCTGAATTAGACAATACTCCAACTGTCCTTATAAAAAACAACAAATGACTTCAATGGCAACATCACACATCAAGACTAACAGTGGAGAAACTAACATTACATTTTGACAGTTAGATATAATAATTTTTAAATTATTGCTTATCTTATCCTGTGTTAGCAACATCAATGATTCACATTTTCTCTTGAGCAAACAGACTTCTAAATTCAAGTCTGCCTGATTGGATCTAAATTTTTATGTTTCAATTCCATCTACTATGCTTCATTCAAAACTATTAAGTAATAAAGAAAGATCGTTTTTCAACAATCATTAACCTTTCAAGTTTCTAATCTACACAGAGTTCACTCTTAAGAATCAGAATGATTTTACTTGTTTGGAATATTGGAAATTTTCAGTAACATGAGATCTGTGTTTTCAATGCACCCCTCTGTTTTTCAGATATTAAACCCTACCAATAACTAAAACCAAGAACTAGAACCTTAGTTCACATGAACAATAGAGGGAAAAAACAGTATTCTTTTGAAAGGCTCCCTTATCTAAGGAAAAAAGAATAAACAAAAGACATTATTATTCTGTTATTTACTGGTGGCTGGGAATTCATCACATGAAAAGAATGGAGTTACAGACCATTCCAAACTGTCTTTACAGTCTCTCACTAGGTCCTTTCACCATAACAAAAAATAAAATAAAATACTAACCATTACTACTTTTCAAGCATTGGGTATTAGGCATTGCTTATTTTACAATTACTACTTTCCTCCCAGAAAAGGGTTCCATTAGCTCCACAGCCACTCCATTCTTCACAGATGCTCAATTCTCTCTCATTAAACCCTCTCACCTCTCACCTCTCATGATTGATTAATGTATTAAGTCTTTAGAGACTTCCTTAAACTTCCGGACATGGGAGCCTCTCCTTTGCAAATGTCTTCTTTCAGGATTTTGCCTTAAACAATCCAAACCACTCTTCAGTTTACGTCTGTTCCGTTCATTCTCCACTCAAGCAGCCAACATTATCTTCCCAATCTGTAGTCCTCATTATAAACATTCCTACCTCAAAATTCTTCTGAAACAATTCTCACATTCTTCAAGGTATGTTATATCCCTTATTATGTCTCTTCTCATTATCTATAACTCAGTGGTAATTCTTTTTTTTTCACAGTTTGAAGCAGTATTTATTGAAAATAATGTGCAATAAACAGATCATATAAACACATTTTCCTATGCAAAGCTATTAAAATATTAGCATATTGATTATCTTGACATAAGCATAATTAATACATGCATGAATACTCCATTTACATTTTTTGCTTTCTTCTTTTATGACTATGATGTCTCTCTCCATCCCTCTCTTTCCTTCTTCTTGACTCATAGTTTTTATCTTTATCTTTATTTCTTTTTCATCTATGTGGGCTCCTATTCCTATCCTTTCTATGTCGTGAACACTCAGTATCCTAATAGCTTCAAACAGGCTGTCGTGAATCTACAGAAGCTGATCGGCTTTCTTCATTCTTTTCAGCATCATCCTCTGCTTTTTCCTGTTCTTCTTTCCAGTGATTACTGAGTTCTTCCATGTGCACATTTATCACATCCCGAATCACCTCAGTATATGATTTCTTGGTTATGTGAACATTCTTAGCTCTATAAGACTGGCATCGTCTTTTATAATCTCTCACCTCTGCCAGGATTTCAAGGTAGGATTTTGGGCTTTTTCAACTATTACCTTGATTGACTTTGGCAGCCAAGTCCACAAATATATCACTGTTATTTTCAATGATTTGAGAATCAGAGCGCTTTTTTCTTTGTCTCTTCAACTACAAAATCATGGAGGGCAAGGCGATCCGCTTGAGTTAGATCACAAACAAACCGTTTGTGATTGAGAGGAGCTTCAACAGGCAATGAAGAATAAATTCCCCAATTATTTGATTGTTATAATCACCATCTTTTCCAACTGCAGTTCTAGCTTGTTTAATTATCTGGAATTGAGATTCCTTATTCAAAGTAACTGAAGGTATCTTCACATTCTCGTAGAAAAAAATCAGGACTATACATTTTATCCTCTTCTTCTTTGGTATAGCCCAGTTTCCTCAATTTACAAGATACTATGTGCTTTGCTAAAGATGATTTAGGCATGTGATGATCAGTATCATAAGGACATATCACAACTTCATCCTTCGCCGCCTCCTCTTCCCCGGGATCCAGGCTATCCAGGTCCCAGCCCAGGGATGTTGTCACCTCCTCCAGCGTCCAGCAACAACTCTCCACGAACTCGCCCAGCTCCTCTTGCAGCCACTACCGCTCCTCAACTCAACTCAGTGGTAATTCTAACCTCCTGGAAAAGGGTGAGATGTTACAGCCCATACTGTTGGTACCTGAAGCAACAGAGGAACTCTAGAAGTAAGTGAGGTATCTAGGCTTAAGGAAGAAGAAAGGCAGGCCCTTTAATAGGCCTGAGGTCTTCTGCCTAGAATTTTGGGGACTCATATAGGATCACATGAAGTGGATGTTGCAGTTGCCTGGAGAACATATTTCCAATTTTATAATTTCTCCTTTCTTTTTTACTAGAAAGAAGTGGGCAGCTTAAACTGAATTGAATCCAAGAGCCTCTGACTATTCTAAGTTAAGCAGCGACATGGAATCCTTCTTGCCATGGTGAATTGTTCAGTAAAGGGCATATAACCCATCCCTAATCCTAGCAGCCCATAGCATTCCTCTAGCTCCAAGACTGCTTCACATGCAAGGACATTAGCGAAGGTGTTTCAATCATCATAAAACTCTAGACTATAATAAATGTGTAAGACATTTTGTCTCCTCCCCTAGCTGTGAAAAAAATAAAAATTAATAGTCTAGAGCTGCTAGAAGCTACTTTGCCACTATTATGTAGTCATACTAAGGATAAATTTAATACATATGTGAACAGGGGAGGGCGAGCCTAAATACTCAGAGAACCGACAGAAAAATGGAACTGCATTCCTGAAGACATTATGAATATTGGGGCTGTTTATTACGTGAGCCAACAAATTCCCCTCATTGTTTAAGCACAAACCAACCATTCTCATCCTGCATCCTTCCTTTTCCCTCCAACACAACCCTTTGGTCCTTGAATATGTTTGTGTGTGTGTCTGTGTGTGTGTATTTTTTTTTTTTTGCATATTCCACTCCTTCTTTTTTTATCTCTAAACCTCAGGAGAGGCTGTCACCATTTAATCTCTTCTACTGAGCTGATTGGGACCTAAAAGTGGGTCCAATCCTACAGACAAAGGAAGCAAGAAGATTCCCTGTCCACTCGTCTCAAGGTTAAATATCTTCTAGACAGTTAGACCTTTGTTTTTCTATTTCTTCAGCATAGTTAGTAGATTGAAAATGGTATAGTCTCAACCAGCATTACACCTTTTTCAAAATCTCACCAGAAAACTTCCCATACAGTTAAAAAAAAAAAAAAAAGTTTAGTCTTTTGTCAACTTGAATCATGCTACCAAAGGTCCCCTCTGTCGTTGACCTAACTTCAACGCATAGCAAACCTTACAAAAGCCAGGAACAGAGTAAGGAAGTACATTCCACAGTGCACATCAAATTGCTCCTGATCCCCAGAAAAAAAATGTTAAGCAGTTTTCTGCTCTTCCTCAGCCTAGAATTCTCTTATCTGACTCACGGCCTCACAGATCCTGTCCCACCATTTAAGACTTAGCTTGAGGATAAGATTAGGAAGCCACAGGCACAATTGAGCATTCTCTGCATCCTACTCCCACTATGGTACACAGACTTCCTTCAGTTTTTGCCATTTTTGTTTACACTTGTGTTCAAGTCTCACTCTCCTACTATTTCCAGGCAACAGACTACTTACAAAAAATTCCCCATCATATAGTAAGGGCTCAAAATCTTTTGGCATGCTGAATCTCATCTATCAGCTAAAATATGGAGAGAATTAGCTTTAGACTTCTTATATAATGGAAGTTACAGACCATTCCAAACTGTCTTTACAGTCTCTCACTAGGTCCTTTCACTTATATAATGGAAATCACCAGTGAATAGTAGGTTCAAGGGGAAAGAGAAAGAGGCCTTTGAAAAAGGCAAGATATAAACCCTTTCAAGAGAACATAAGAACAAACTTTCCTCTGATGCTTCAAGCACAAGACCCTATGCAGAATCATCCAGTTAGCAACTGCCCCCATAAAGCCATCAGTCAAGTCTACCCGATAAATGACATGACTAGCCTGGATTCTTTCTAGCTAATTAAAATCCCTCCTCATTTAAATTTAACCTAACAAACCTTACACATAGTCCAAACTCTACATAAACCCTAACTTCTGCTTTCTTCAAAAGGTTGTACTTCTAGTTGGAGCTCAATTCTAAACAGTAAGAAATAAGTTCAAATTTTCTTTCAAATTGGAGTTTAAAGTCCTATGATTTGTGATTTTTAACAGATTATAGTTTTACTTTTAAGACAGGCTATAAAATATCCAAGCTGACAAATGCTGTATCTTTCAGGTAAGGTAGAATAAATCATGTCCCACCTAATGTTATCAAGCATTTCCACCTTTTCCACCCCTCCCCCAACCTCTGCAAATATTTTGTTTTTAGTTTATCTTATCTGCTGCCTTTCTTTTCTGTGCAATAAGGCTCCAAGTCAATTGTTTAACATTATAAGAATTATATTAAATTAAATTACAAGCATTTTACGTAAGTAAAAATGTATCTGGCTTAGTACATTTTGTGCTGCTAGAAGAGAATACCACAGACTAAGAAGTGTATGAAGAGAAATTTATTGGCTCACAACTGTGGAAGTTGTGAAATCCAATACCAAAGGGACAGCATCTGGGGCCTTCTTGCTGCATCATAACATGACAGGAAGCATCACATGGCAGAAGAAAAAGGAGAGACTGGGAGAGAGAACAGGGAAAACCCACTCTCACAATGACAATAGTAGTCCATTCATGAAGGCAGAGCCCCCTCAACTCAAATACCTCTCAAAGGTCTTACTTATTAATCATTGTTACAATGGCAATTGACTTTCTTTTCTTTTTTTACTTTTCTGATTTTTCTTATTTTTTTTCCAAATGAATATATGGGTACAATTAGGTTATATTGTTTGCACTTGTTAAGTAAAGTCTAAGTTGTAATTGAGCCCTTCACCTAGGAGGTGTTCCATATGACCTTGCACCCATTAGGTGAGAGCTTACCAACGTCCTCCTTATTACCAAACCCCCATCTCCCCTATTCTTCCCACCTACACTGGAATTCAACTGTATTTTTTTTTCTTCTGTGCACATATAGTGCTCATCTGTTAGTTTCATATTAGTATTGAGTACATTGGATAACTTGCTTTTCCATTCTTGTGATACTTTACTTAGGAGGATATTCTCCAAATCCTTCCAGGTAAATACAAAAGACATGAAGTCACCATCTTTCTTTATGGCTGAATAGTGTTCCATGGTGTGTGTGTGTGTGTGTGTATATATATATATATATATATATACCATAGTTTATTTATTCATTGGTGAGTTGATGGGCAGTCAGTTTGTTGTCACATCTTTGCTTTTTTTGAATTGAGATGTAATAAACATTTGGGTACAAATGTCCCCATGGTAAAATGATTTTTTTTCTTCTCGGTGGATACCTAGTAATGGGATTTCATGATCAAATGGAAAGTCTATTTTTAGCTCTTTAAGGATTCTCCCATTCTTCTTCCCAAAAATGCCGTATTACTTTCAATCCTACAAACAGTGTAAAAGTGTTCCCTTCTCTCTGCACCCATGCCAGCTTCTGCAGCTTTGGGACTTTGTGTTGTGGGCTATTCTCACTGGGGTTAAGTGATATCTCAAGGTGATTTTGATTTGCATTTCTCTGATGATTAGGGATGACAAGCATTTTTTCAATTGTTTGGTCTTCTTGGGAGAAGGTTTCTGTTTACATCTCTTGCTCAGTGATAAATGGGGTTGTTTGGTCTTTTCTTGTTAATTAGTTTGAGTTCTCTGTAGATTCTGGTTACTAGGTCTTTGTCTGATTGGTGACATGCAAACATCTTCTCCCATTCTGAAGACTGTTTACTTTAGTTGTGCCCTTAGCTGTGTGGTAATTACCTTTCATCATGAGTTTTGGAGAGAATGAACCATAGTAGTATCTAAGATATGAATAATCTAAAATTTAGCCATTTACTTGGCCTTGTTGCCCACATTTCCAAAGTGTCAGAGCTGCCAGAGATTTAACATTCAATGCAAAACTTTAAATAGAACTTCAGTATAGAATAATATTTTCTAACAGAATTTTTTGAAATTTTAGACTATCATTTTAATTCTTGAAGAGATTTTATTGCTGAAATTTTTCAATATAGTTCTCTCTGTAGTTTCATTCAAGTTATTTATCCAATATAGAAACATCTTTGAATATTTTTAATCTTTTAATTTTTTTAATTATTAAAAAAACTTTAAATTGTACCCCCCAAAATGATTATGATATCCAGCCCCCCCCCCATGTGCTTTGGGTCTGACGTTTCCTTTAAGGTGAGTGTGGCGAAGGATAACTAGGGCTGGAGGCTACTCTAGCTAATTCATAATTAAAGGGTTTGGTCCTAGAAATCTGTTTGTTCCTCCTCTCTGCTCTGGTTCAGATAGCATAAGAAAGCAATAACACAGTGTCAGCACATATCATGCAATAAACATTTCATGAAAAAACAAAATGTAATGTAAAAAAATAAATATTGTACAAGGTGTTTGTCCAAAATGTTTGATTCTCTCTCTCCAGCACACAGTGAGATTCTACTGACTTGCTCCCTCTGGTGGGATGGGGGTGAGAAGTAGTAAGAGATGTCACTTCTAGAGCATTCAATCATTCCCACAAGACCCCCCGCCTCCCGAGCCTCTTTTTCCTCTGAGTGGTAACTGGTTGTAGTGGCAGACTGGATCTCTGAATGATTATGATGACCAAAGCTTTCTTATGATCTGTGAGAATAGGAAGCATGAACAAGAAAGAAACCTTTGTTCTTTTAAGCTACAGAGAATATGGGGTTATTTGTTAGCCCTGTAAGACCTTGAGGGTAATGTAACTCATTCAAGGAAAGGCAATTATTCAGACACCAAAAATCCATCCTGATAAAGGGATTTCACTCAAAAGTAAAATGTTTGGACACTGATAATATAAGCATAGATTATATAGTCACCTACAATTCTTAGAATTAAGAAGCATCCAGTACAAAAAGCATGTAAATAGCCTGTCCTTTCACCTAACCCTAAAGCATCGACTGATAAACTCTAACATCAGAACCCAAAGCAAAGTTAAAATAGCTCCAACCACTTCCCAGGCACTTCATGATCAAACCCTGATAATTAAGATTTGTCTACAGACTGCTTTTACCTCAGATGCTGTCTCCTTTTGTTTCTTTCCTTCTTAGCAAGAGTCTACAAACTTTAAGTTCTATAAAGGGCTCTAGTCTTTCTTTTGTTCTTGGCAGAGGGAAGAATATTTTTAGAAAAGATCCTATTTTCAGAGGGGGGTCATTATCAGCCACAAAATGAGAAGAATGTGTGTCCTGGAGAGCTCAGATACCCTGTTAGCCAATTCGAGCTCTCTGACTCCAAACCACAGAAGCCTCACCATTCTGATTAGCTTTGGTTGCAGAAACAATTCAGGATGACATATTCCTTCTCTTACCACCTTGGCCTTTGTTTCTGGGGAACAAATAGGATTTGGAGTTTTAGTCAAAAATAAAATCACTTTAACATTGGGCATCATAAATCTTGACTTCAGCAAATGGGTACACCACCGTAAATTTTCCACAGACGAGCTGATTCTTGTGACAGAAAGGTAGGATGGTGTCTGCTGGGGATAGTGTTTGCATTGAACCTCATCAGCTACTTCAGCTTGGAAAACTCAATCTGTGCAACTGATTGTGTGCAGACATCACTGGTGTCTTAAAAAGAGAATATGCAAATGTTCTGGACAAATTTCAGAATTAGACTCCTGAGACCTTTCTACCTCCCCTTTGCCCCCTCTTCCCCCCCACTATGATAGAAACACAGCTCTTTAGAATAAAACCCTCCCTTTGCAGAGTCCATTAACATTTTCTCAAGGAATAGTCCTACATAATTCCTAAATTGAGCTTGCCTTCTTTTACGTTGTGGCAAAGTGCAATTACAGTTTAAAGGGAATATTTATGTACATTAGTTAACGACATCATTGCAACTTACTGCTCACACATCAACACTTAATTATTGTAAGCATAAGTGACATAATTGCTACAAGGCACACATTTACTAGTAATGTGAGGTAATTTCATGCACTATGCACATTTTAAATATCTACTTTATACTTTGTCAGACTGAATTTTTTAAATCAATAAGGGATATTTACATGGATCAGAAAGCAGTCTTCTTCCCTATTGTATACAAGTATACTGTTATGACCTTTGAAAGCATTTAATACCCTACAGGACTTTTGAAGGCAGAGGGTTAAAAATGGGCTACTGACATTGCCCTCTGGGCTAGAGAATCCTCTAATGTATGTAGCATCATCCGCATTAATTATATGTGTTGTTCTCTTTCATTTACAGCTACTTAATCTGCATTTAGTTGTCTCTCCAGGCTTTACAAATTCTACATTAGGGATATATTTTTGAAATGTAGTGATCCTATGAAATGGGGAGTTTCTTAGTACCCTTAAAAATCACAAATCTCTCTAAGGAATTATGAAAGGTAGCCTTTCTAAAATGCACATTTATTCAAAGTAATTTCCCACAAAGAATGGGTCAGTGATTTTTCTTATGCATCACATAGTAAAGTCCAACACTTAGCAAGAGACCCGTATCGATCTTGCTCTTGTGCACTTTCCAAGCCCCTGAGATGTGATAGGCCCTAATCCTTCCAAGAGTTCTGGGCTTGCCTTGTTACTATTGGTCAAGTTACACCCTCCTCTGACCTGAGATATGTACTTTCCTTCTAATCTCCATGCAGTCACATGTCTCTACCATAAGCTTCTCTGTCACCTGGCCTGACATCCGTCACATGGTGCGGTGTTACTCACACATCTGTCTCCTTCAGTAGATATTTGACAAGCCTCAAGTTTGAATTTCACTTGGCTAATCTGTATATCACTAAGGTGAATACAATTTCCTACAGAGACAAAATGGCATAGTGACATGTCAAAATGGCATAAGAACCTGGGCATGAGAGTAAACAGTCTTCAATTCAAGGAGACTTTAGCCAAAGCACTTCTGTATGCTCCAGGTTTCTCCTACATAAAATGGGGACAAGTGGCCTAAATCCCAATCTCATAGATTGGCTAATCCTAGTTGGGCTTCTTGAGCTACAGACATGGCTTTCCTCCGATTGTCTCTTTGATACACAACTCCTCTTGGCCCCTGAATCTCACCCGCAGGTCTGCCCTGCCTCACTCACACACTCAGCTCTGATTCTCAACATTCCAGCCAAGGTTAGCAACCTAGGCTCCCTACTGCTCCGGAGCAAGGTGATATCCACAGCAATCCTATGATTCTAAGTTACCTGGAGACCCCAGGAAAGTGATCAACACTTTTCCTCAACATAGAAGCAGCCTACATTTAAGGTCAGTTCAGCCTCCATGTAAGTTATTTAGCAACTGTTTAATTGTCAACTATCCACCAGGCAATGTTTTAGTTGTGTAGGATAAAATGGTCGGTGAAAACCACCTCTTAGAGCAAAACTGGTTCCAGCTGGGTCTTAAACCTGTCTGAAGCCGTTTCCTCAAAGTGGAGATAATAATCCCCTACTTATAGGCTTTCTATGATGCTAGAAAGAGAAAACATATATGGGAATATAGTAAATATTACAAACTAAAGATCTATGCAAAATTTGAGTACTATAATTCTTATTCTTTCTTAATCCTCTCCAATTCTAAGTCCATTTAACCTAGCAGGTTATGCCACGCAGCTAACTGCACTCTCCTCTACAGTTTCTATGCTGTATTACCTATAAGTTCAGCTCTTTCTGCTTGACAGGCTAATGTGCTGTTGCCATCCCCCTCGATATTAGTCTAATTCTGATTTGAGGCTACAGAAGTGACAAGTGAAGCTATTTTAGAGGTGCCTAGGGTCGTAAAGCATTTTGAAAATTATTTGGCTGTGAAGTCACGTCAGAATAGATCTGCATGAAGATTTTGCATTTCTGAAGTGAACATGAGGTGCCTTTCCACTTGTGCTCTGGAGAGAGCTGGCATGATAAATGGTGCCATCCTCAGTCACTTCCCTGTATCCTGAAGAGGCCTGCTCTGAACCCACTAAGCCAGCGCCTTAAGGATTCACTCAGCAGCTCGGAGGAAGCTCTGTGTGCCTAGAAGGATCCAAGAATAGGAAACAAAAAGTCTCTTGCCATGAAAAGATATGTTTTTTTAAGTGTCAGAAATGAATGTCTTCTCAATAGGAGAGATCCAGAAAGCACTGAAGGCAATTATCCATCCTGCACTTTCTGAAAGAATGACAGAGAAAAGTCGCAAAAATCAGAATAGAAATTCTCTATCCATTTATTCTTTTTCCTTAGTTTGTGTGTTGAGTCTAGTCACACTCTTTAATAATGATAATAATAAATCCAGTGAACATGGGAGGACATCGACCAAAAATAGGATTTTTGGTGGGAGGGAAGTTGTTTCTTTTTAACAATAGTGTTGAAGTAGGAGCTTTCAAATAGAAGAAGCCTGGAGGTGCCAAAGAAGTATCTTACTTAGTAGTTTAGATGGGTGAGGGAGGTATGGCTGGTGAGACAGAGTCTGCACTACACACACCAGGCCCATGAAGTTAAATTGCTTCACTTTTATGTGTGTGTATATGTGTGTATATTGGGAGGATCCAGCCATACAAAAGATAGGTTCTGCTTCTAAAGTGTCAAAATGACTTGAAAGGACATAGGTAATTTCTAAGTATATTCCTCTAAACCTCACAAGTGAGGCTGTAAAATCCTCCTAAGGTTAGAACCATATGTTGTTCACTTCTGCATCCATCATATCACATAGTGCCTTATGCACAGAATATCCTTCATGGGTGCTTGCTGAATTAATGAATAAATGAGCAAATAATTATGAAATTTCATCCTCCCAAACCTTTCATTGAAATTTGATTCCTAATGTTGGAGGGGGGAACTAATACGGGATGTTTGGGTCAAGAGGGTGGATCCCTCATGAATAGATTAATGCCCTCCTTGGGAGGGGGAGACTGAGTGAGTTCCACTCTGTTAGTTCCCAAAAGAGCTAGTTGTTTAAAATAACCTAGCACCAGCCCTCTTCTCTCTCTCGTCTCCTCTCTGCCATGCGATCTCTGTCCGTGTTGACTCCACTTCACCTCCCACCAGGAGTGAATGCAGCCTGAAGCGCTCATCAGAAGCAGATGTTTGTGCCAGGCCTTTTGAACAGCCTGCAAAACCATGAGCCAGATAAACCTCTATTCTCCATAAATTACCCAGCTTCAGGTATTCCTTTATGTTTTCACACATGGACTAAGACAAAGATGAAAGAAAGAAGAAATTTTAAAAAAAAGAAAAGAATGCCAAATTTGGATAAGGATAATTAGCATATAAAATTAATAAATAAAAATCAATTAAGCTTCTAGACTGACAGAAAGCAACCAGGAGAGCTCTGAGACAGAAATCATTGCAACACCTTCCTCCTATACCCTGCATCTTGCTGTCTGCCTCCCCCACCACAGATCTTACCTCACCACAAAGAAAACAGAAAGAAAAATATCTTTTAGATAAAAATCCCTCTGGCACATGATTAATTTATCTTTGTTTTCTGATTTCTAAAGCTTTCTATATTCTAGACCCTGATGGCTAAAATTATTGTGCCTATTTCTATCACCTAATTCTATGCACAAAGATCATTCACACAGTTGAGCCACCACCATGTAAGTCTATCCCACTAATGCACTAGAAGTATTCAGAGTGGTGCTTCAGGCTCAGCAGCTTTCAGACAAAGAATATTATTTTTAATGCACTGTGTCAAAGTAAGTGTTGATGGTGCTTTTGACCTTAATTATTTGTGATAACTAGCTGAATAGAACCACATGGGTCTCAGAGCTGCAAAAGCCTATTTCCACAAACCTCCATCAAGTAACAATTATTGATGATTCCAATCTCTTTCAATAAATATTTTAGAGCATAGCAGAATCATAGTGTCAGTAGCAGACATGCCAAAATGTCCTTGTAAATAAGGGCTATTACTTTTTTAGTCACACAAAAGAGAACTTTTATCCCACTCCGTAGGGGACTGATTTATTTATGTCACAAATCTCTTAAAAATTATATCTAAGAAACTGTTACTCTGTGTCTCCTAAATACCTGAAACTACTCTTGCCCTCCATTTTGCCTCACTTATGTCAAATTATATCTGCCTACTATCTTTAAAAGCACATTTCTAGGCCCCAGGGAAAAGTTGCCAAAAATGGGTCTAGATCTGGTATAGACTAAAATCCCTTTAAGATTAATCTGGGTTATCACAGATGAACTCCAGTATAAGTCATCTTCTCAGTTTACCTTTGAGATTCCAAATCCAAACTTTACAATTCACAATAAAATATTCATCATGTTACTTATAGACGAAAACTGACATCCCTTTCCCTTTCTAATTAATGCCTATTTTGTCTACAGCTTGGAGCTATTCTCTGATTCTTTAGTGATGAAAATAAAAACAACAGAATTCAAAATATACATTGTCACTAAAAAACAAAGGCTTGGGTCAATTGGCAATTATAATTTTAATCTCTGAAGGACCTGGTTAGGCTACTCCCTTCAATTCAGCTGTACTATGCTTCAGTAAGTGGTGAGTGCTCAATAATTCTTGCTGACCACATGTGCAGTAGGAATGAAAAGCTCCAGCTAGGGTTTTCAGGAAAATTAGAAGGGAAGTCATGTTACAAAAGCAGACTCACTGAATCACATAGATGCTACCTACATTTTCTGTCCCACAACTCCCCCTCTCACTCCCTTGGGCCAAATATAGACCCCATCATCTCTAGCCAGGACAAATAGCTCTTGTCTTCAAACAACTTCCAGAAGTTCAGATTGTCATCAGACCTCTTATTAGCAACTGTGAATGTGAGAAGATAAAGATGCATTAAAAGTTCTACAGGATTCTGAACCTAAAATTCTACAGTGATAAAATACAATCAAGCCTGCCGATTAAATAAAGGTATTCACAGACTCAGAACATCGATAATTCACAAGGTAGACATTTCAGTATGTAGTCCAGGCCAAAAACGCAAAGCTGAAATCAAAAAAGGAAAGATGAGGGTTTCCAAAGAAGAAGATCTACCCTAAAGACATGAGTTTGCAAAGGAGAAGATCTACCCTAGAAATGCGGGATGCACTCACGCGCTAGCAACCATTGGCATGATTAATGCATCAAAAGAGTGACCAGCCCATATAACAGCAGAAAGTTGACAAGTTTTAGGAGAGTATTTTGGGGAAGAACATATAGTCTGTGTAATAGGTGATGCCAGATCATTTTGAGAATATGGTAAGAATTTACCATACTACTATTATCTTGACAAAAACATTAAAAAAATACATTAAATAAAAGACAATAAATTCACTTATTTATTGTCAATAAATTCAAAAACAGAAAAAAACATAAAAGCTAACCCCCCAATAGCTATGATTTCAATGAGTCATTCTAAAATATGAAAAAACTGCAATACACCCAAATCCACTGGACTTGCCGTGGTTTCAATGACTCATTAATAGCCATGGTTCCAATGAGTCATTCTAAAACATGAAAAAATTGCAATACAACCAAATCCTTTGGATGTGGGCATTAGGAACTTCTTTTCTCCAAAGGCAAAGATGCTATAACATTAGATGTAAAAAGAATAAAATGAACCCAACACCTTTATTTGAACTTATAAAGAATAGTATGTACATGGCCACAAAAGTAAATGATATTTATTGTTCTAAAGCACATAATAATTATAGTTTCAGAAGGAAAAGTAAATGATTCACCATGACTATGTAAGATTAAAAGAAGAGTCTCTAGGAATTGGAAAATGAAGGGCAAGAGAGAAAATAGGAGGAAGAATAGGGATATAAGCATAATATTGGTTTTATCACAGTAACCACAAGAGAAACTAAAAATAGCAGTGTATGAAAGTGGTTGCCCTTTGGGAGTAAAACTGAAGTTGAGGGAGAATGAGTAGAAAAAAATTATGCTTTTCATTTCAAAATCCTCTCTATTTATGAAAAGTAAATAGGTACATGTTGTGTGTTTCCTTTAAAATAATGATATAAATAAAATATATTAACATGGTCAAAAGGACCCCCTCAAGGAAAAATGTATAGCATGATCTGGACTATCTGCACACAAAGGCATACATATACTTAGGAAAAAACTTTAAAAGGCAGATACCAAATCACTCATGGCTGTTACATTTAGACAGTTGAGCACTGGTGATTTTCACTTCACTTGCATGTTATCTAATTCCTTCTTTACCATGTGCCCATATCTTACATACCCAAAAAAAGGTTTTTCCTCTTAGAAATTAAATTTTTAAATGTGTGTCTTTAATCTTACAACTAGCCAATTATAAAATATCTATATGCCTATTTCTAGATTTATATATTTTAAAATATTTTTAATATTTTCACATTTTAAGAGGGATTATGAGTATTTCACACAAAATGGGATTTTGCAAAACATATCATAATTTTTCAAGTTAGTCATCATTCATTTATTTACATGTTCATGCCTCATGCTTTCATTTATTACAAACCAGCCAGCATCTACATTTGTCCAACATGCCTGTTTTCTCCAGAGTATAAGACCTCATACTTAAGAACTATGTTTTAATAATTCTGCATGCTCATTTGTTTGTGAAAGTCATTCAACATATATCATGATCAATCTGAGCAAAAGTCTGATGTATTTCCCTCCTGTGTGCATAATTACTGAAAGTCTCTCTTTCATAAATAGGGAGAACCTCTGGTAAGTTGACCACCCAAGGGACTATAAAAAACTAGTTAACATATAGAGGTGGTCAACATAAGGAACTAGGCCTATTGTACTGATACGTACATGTGGTACATGTCCAGTCTATGCAAATTAGGTCCACTTATAGAGGTGGTCAACTATAAGTTTCTACTATATTGTGTTCGTGCACATAATGAAAGTGACAGGGTGAGTACGCCAATGTGCTAGTCACCACATAGACCAGTGTTCTCAACTATTGCATTATTGTCAACTAGGGACACTTTGACCTGGATAATTATACAGTATATAGCGGGGGCCGCCCTGTGCGTTCCATTAGTTTTAGCAGCATCCCTGGCCTTGGCAGCAGCACTCTCTTTCCAATCGTAATAAACGAAATTACAAATTGTATGTTTCTTGAGTGGCTTCACCACTGTTTATATTCAAACCCTTCACAGAGTAGAATATCCCCTTCCTTAGTCTAGATGTCATCTAGGTAAGGAAAGGATACATGACTCACGTTTTAATCACTGTAGTCCTTTATCATGATTCTCTTTTGAACTCTCCAACAACAGTAAAAAATAAGAATGAGGGTAATCTTTGTCTTTGTCATTAAAGATGTTTATCAGCGTCTCTCCTATATTGAAATATGTGAAGTGTTTCAGTAAAACTTTAGCCCAGAAATTCAAGACAGAAATCTCCAATAAGAATGCGCCATTCTTTATGTCCACAGGTATCCCTACAATTCCAGAGTATGCATTTCAAGCTCTCCCAAGAATTCCCTTCCATGCTGCTCCTTGCATTATGCAACTCAGCAAGCCTCCAGGGGAGAATAAAATGTCATCCTCTACCTTTTTGAAATTAGATTCTAATCTTTCTTAATGATGCTCAAAGCCCCCTTTCTTGGCTTTAGGGGAAAAATTCACTTCTGCCCTCCATTATGAGGAGAGAAAAATAACCACTTCTCAGATTTTTTTAAAATCCATTTTTTATTATTATAGATACATAGTAGTTTTCCATATTTATAGTATACATGTGAAATTTGGATATAAATATGCAAGGTGCAAAGATCAAATCATAGTAATTAGGATATCTATCACCTTTTATGTAATATTTCTTAGAAGATAGCAAACCTCAGTGGTTCTCTCCCTTTCCCACTTATGTCCTTAAAACATTTGTATGTTAAAGTTTGAACGTTACTGTATTCAGAGAAAGGGTATTTAAGCAGGAGTTATGTTAAAATAACATGATTAGGGTGGACCTTAACCTAACATGACTAGTGTCCTTGTAAGAAGAGGAGATCAGGATACCAGGATACAGATGGGAACAGGGGGAAGTTCATGTGAAGACACAGGAAGATGGTGGCCATCTACAATTCAAGGAGAAATATCTCACAGAAATATCTCAACCCTGCTGACTTCCTGATCTCATACTTCTGGCCTCCAGAACCAGACAATAAACTTCTGTTGTAGAAGCCACCCAGTCTATGGTACTATGTTATGGCAGTTCTAGAAACTAATACACACCACACTTGCTCTTGCCAACTTGGCGTAGGAATCCAGTTGAATGAGCAGGACAGGTTGTGCCTCTGCTGTTAAGCCCTGCAGAGGTGTCTACTCTCAGTTTTTTGTGATTCCATTTAGAGGAGAGGTACTTGGACCCTCTTCAACTTTAAACCGTTATTATCAATTCAGGAGAGATAAGAAAAAAACAATTCCTACTTGTCATATTAACAAAATCCCAAAGGCAAACCAGAGTTTCAGCATTGCGGAGAGAAAAATAGCTCCTCTGTTGTCCATTGCTGCCATACATCCCATAAAGTCCTATTCAGGCAATACCACTTTGCCTGTGTGAACTCAGGTGAAGGTTCTATGATGCAGTGACATGTCTGCTCAGTGATTTCATGGATGATATACCATAAACATGGCTGACTTGTGGAATGATCTCTGTGCATTGCTGGCTGGGAAATTGTTTTCAAACACTGGTCAAGGTCTGGATGGCTTCCTTCCAAGTGGAAATAAATCTCAACCTTGAGTGCTCTGAACATTATAAAGACAGGAAATGATCTTGGCAGTCACCTAAGCCAATTCTTCATCTGATGTTTCAGTGACTTCTTTCTACCTTTGGCCATGTTAGGTGATATACATAAAGCAGAACGCTTGAGAAATATAACCAGGCTAGGATTCCATAGGTATAAGCCCTGTCTAAGGAGTGAGTGAAGTCTGATGCATAGTCATACATAAAACATGATTTTTAAAGAAGCCATTCTTTAAGATTCCTGGCTGAATAAGAAAAAACACTACTATAACCCTGCCCACCTCCCTCATCACTTTGCCATTTGATGCCCTACCATATCACTAGAGCAAAAAGAAGATATAACAAGAATTTGAAAATCCACTCTTACTCTAGGCACAGTGGCTCACACCTGTGATCCTAGCTCTCTGAGATGCTAAGGCAGGTGAATTCCCTGAGCTCAGGTGTTTGAGACCAGCTTGAACAAGATGGAGAACCCACCTCTACTGACAAATAGACAAACGAGCCAGGCATTATGGCAGGCACCTGTAGTCCCAGCTACATGGGAGGCTCAGGCAAGAGGATCACTTGAACCCAAGAGTCTGAGGTTGCTGGGAACTAAGACAATGCCATGGCACTCTAGCCAGGGTGACAAAGTGAGATTCTTTCTCAAAAAAAAAAAATAATAATAATAAAAAGAAAGAAAGAAAATACAGTTTTAGCCTAGAAGAAGCAGTTAGTTTAATATTTGATCTTGTAGAAGTCCATTAACCACTTTTGACTTTTTGTTTCTTCATCCTAAACAAGAGTAAATAGCCAGAAATGTTGCTTTCAGTTTTTCCTCATGTGTGTATGTATGTGTATAAATATGTGTGTATACATACACACACACATCTGTGTGTATATATATTCCAAAACTCTTCATACTATCTTATTCTGTTCATCTAATTTTGCCCACATCCCCCTACTAAATTTTGTCTGGATATATTATTAAAATCTCCACCAGACCTTTCACTCTGGGTGATGTTATTCCAGTGAAACATCCTGGAAATTACAGCTAACTTCCACAAAGACTGGAAAGAAAGGCTAAGAGGATCAGGTAGTGTGTTAGTTTTCTACCCCTGTCATAACAAATTACCACAAAAGTGGTGGCTAAAAGCAGCACAAACTCATGATCTCACAGGTCTTGAGGTCAGAAATGTAGGTTGGCTTAGCTGGTTTCCCTGACCTAGGCTTCACAAGACTGAAATCAAGGCAAGAGTCAACTGGTCTTATCAGGAGAATTCACTTCCCAGCTCATTCAGGTTGTTGGCAGAGTCGTATCTTGTGATTTGAGGACTGGAGTCCTATCAGCTGGAGCTGCCCTTAGTTTAGAGTACTATCCATAGTCTTGGCACATGAGCACTCTGTCTCAGAACCAGTGACACCATGTTAAACCTTTCTCTTGCTTAGAAACTCCTTAACTGCTACTTCTGCTGAATCTCCTACTTCCAGCCAGAGATAGTTCTCTGCTGTTAAAGGCTCATGTAATTAGATTGCATCCATGAGGGACAATCCAAGATAATCCTTTCCCTTAACATCCTTAGGGATGGCTGCCAAATCCCTTTTTTCCTTAAAATATAACATATGTACAAGTTCCAGGAATTAAGACATGGACATTTTGAGTAGTCCATTATTCTGCCTACCCATGTGGTGAGAACAGAAAAGGGATTGGAGCTATCAAAACAATTTTCAAAGGGTCTTTGATTTCTCTAATTCAACCAGATGCTTATAGTAGTGGCTAATATTTTGATGTGTATTATTACATGTGTGGCACTTAAGTCATATAGGCATATATTCCCTTGTATTGACCTTCATTTTATTGAACTTTGTAGCTACTTCATCTTTTAAAAATCCAAGATTCATGGCATCTGTGTTAAGCACTTCTATGGGTACCTCTTTTTTCAACATTATGTGCTCACTCCATGTCTCTGTGCCAGCATTTTTTAGCAATATAGTATTCTTTAGTTAAGGTCTGTACTTTTTTTAGACATAATGCTAATGCACACTTAATAAACTACAATATAGTATAAATATAACTTTTATATGTACTGAGAAGCCAAAAAGATTGTATGTCTTGCTTCATTGCAATATTCACTTTATTGTGACAGTCAAGAACCAAACTTGCAATATCTCTGAGCTGTGCCTGTATTTAATAAATTACTTCATTCAATTCCCATAAAATCTTATGCAGTAAACCTATTGTTTTCCCCATTTTGCATTTGACGCAGCCAACGCTCAAAAGCATGAATACTTTATCCATGCAATTAGTTAAATAGAAGGGCCAGGATTCAAACCCAATTTCTGCGACTCCAGAGCCCATGCCTTTGACAATGTATGACTGAGAATTCAGAGGCTCACAGAGATTCTGTGACTTCATCAAGATGGTTCATAAAGTGTCAGAAAAGAAATCAAATCTACACGAGGCTTTGCCCAACCTGCTCGGGCCGGCTGCTTCCCCATCTCCCACATGCTCAATGTCTTCTGTCGGAGTTGTTCCGACCACATATTTGTCCCTACTTCACTAGCTTTTATTACCGTCTTCCTCACATGCTTGAAAGTATACCTTCTTTCATGGTCACAGTAGTTTTGGAAAGAGTGGGACCTTTTTTTTTAATACTATAAATGCCATTTTTATAATGCTAAAATATCAATTGGGTAGAGCTAGCTTTTAGAGCTTGGACTCCCATAATTACCTTCCAGCACAGTAGGCAGAAGAGAGAATAGTTACCTAGACCAAAAGGAAATGGAAGGAGGATATCACTCCATTAGAAATTGTGTATAAATGACTAGCTTTTATAATATTCCTTCTTCTGTTTCATTTGTAAGCCCTTGCTCAAGCATGTAAATAGGCAAGTGGGCCTTCATTATGGCCCACCATATAACTGGTAACATGTAATCCTCAAGATTTATTCATGTCCCTAGGGCTGAACACTCCTTTCAACATATTCATTGGTAGGGCATCTTGAAATGTTGCTAAAGTTTCTTCCAAGCGTGCATTTTGACATCCTGGCTAATTCTATGAAATGCACTATTTTCAGACACATTCAGCAAATTCAGGAAGTTATTGTGTAAGCCTCATTTATTAAATATTATTAAGAAATGGGACACTTGGTATAAATTAAGTATTCATGATTCTTCTTGCATAACCAATCAGTTAGTCATAGTCTTTACACACTTTCACATTAAATCACCAAAGCAGCCCCCAGGAGACGGGTATTATAATTCCCAATATGCACAGGAAGACACTAAGGCCCAGAAAGGATAAGTAGCTTTTCCAAAGTTAGACAACTAGGAAGAGGCAAAATTCAGGATTCCAAACCACATCTGTCTTGATGCCAAGGCCCTTGATGCCTTCCTTGCTACTTCGCCAGTACATTAACAAAAGCCAACAACTTTAAAGTTTGCTATTTTTTCTAAACTATTCTCAGATTCCTGTGTTTTGAAGCTAAAACTCTTTCACATAATTTAACTATCGTAGTAGTAATGGAACTAAAAGTTTTGATGACAGCTCTTTTGTTTAAGTCCAGACTTAGACTGTCTTCTAGTGATAGTGGACATTGATAGAAATCTGAGTGTTTGATAATATGGGAGATTTCATATATTAAAAGTTTTGAACTTTTGCTATGTTTAAAAATCATTTATATTCATAGCCCTTTTATCTAGTCTTTTCAAAATGTCTTGTCATCTTTCTTCTTAATTGACAAAATAGAATTATTATTCACTACAACCAAACATTCCAGCAAGTCATGCCGAAAAATTTAATGAAGAAATATAGTTTAGCCAACATTTAACTACTCCAAAAATCAAGGCTTAAAAAACTACAAGTTATTTTTGGTATCATTGGTTTATTAATATCATTTTCTATTACATCTAGAGTGAAGGCACTAAAACAGGAATAAAATAATATTATACTTCAAATTAGCTATGCAAGCTAGAACTAATAAACTTGTGTGAAGTACAATTACCTGAGAAATTCTATTTATCCAAATCAATACACAAATGTGTATGCATTCCGATTTCATAGTAGTATCCAGTTAGCCATTTTTAAGGTCTCTCCAACAACTTAGCACTAAAATAATTTTTTTAAGTAGAAAAATATTAAGGATACAAAATCACATCCATTTTAAACCAGAGTGTAGCAGCCCATATAGTCCATGGCTAGGAGGAGTGAGAGTTATAGGTAACATCTGTATAGCTCATTAATGGAACACCTTGGTGAAAAGGGCATAGGGAGGGATTTAGCTCTGGTAACAAGCATGAGAGAACTCACAAGATGAGAGCAGTGGTGAATTGACAGTCTCTATACCTGTGGTGTTGAGAAGCACAAGACCAGTCTTATATTAGGCTGGAGGAGAAGGCAGTTGGGAGCGTGCATTCTACCGTGGACCCCCTTACTCTGACTCTGTCTCCTCTACTACCTGCTGAACACCAGCATGTGTCTCTCTGCTGCAGTTTACTAAGCTCTGCTAAAGACTAAGATCTATTCTAAGACTACCTCACCCTCAGAGACTCTCTCTCTCTCTCTCTCTCTCTCTCTCTCTCTCTTTCTCTCTCTCCCCCATCTGCTAAAGTAAATAGCCCACAGGCACCTAAGAGCAATTGTTCCTGAGTGAGATAATAGTGTAGCCTCCACCACAGAACCTAGATAAGCCAGGACCCTAACCAGTGGCAATGACACAGAGCCTCAAGACTATTGCCAGACTCTTAGAAGAAATTCCACTTACTACTCATAGAAATGAACTAGGGCTGAGCTAGACCATACTGGTGGTAGGGTGGTAGCTGGGTTGGAGGAGGTTCTATTTGTTCCCCACTGTCTACTGCAGTGATTCCAGTAGAATTTTTAGTATCATTGGAGGTTCTATTTGTTCCCACTGTCTATTGCAGTGATTCCAGTTCCCAAGACTCAAAAGAATCAGGAAATGGATGTGTGGTTGACTTTGCTGTGCGATGATGGGCTTTGAGGAGTACTGATATGCCCCTCACCCCAGTCAGCACCAGCCCTTCTGTAGCCATTCAGCACCTGTAATTTCTTTTAATTGATGAGACAGAAATTGGAGGAAAATAGAATACAGCATTAGGCCAAAAAAAGGGAAGAGTAAGAAGAATAATGCAGAACCAGACCCAACCCCTGATTTTAAGGACCAGGATTCAGTAGGAGCAGAGGAGACCTCAGAACCCAAAGCTGGAAAAAGGGAAGGAGACAATATCAGGGGAAGATAAGATCTGGGAGTAAACTAGTCAGAGGTCTTAACCAGAATTTATTGGAAAGTTATCAACACTTCTAAGATTCCATTCAAGTGTGAAAAAGAAAACTTTGACAAATCATTACTAAATAAAATATTAATCAATTGTATGTATTTACCTGCTAAATGAGACTTTTCTTTTTTAAAAACATTTTTACAGTAGTCTTTTATTTTTTATACCTATTATAGTTTAGGGATTAGCTTCCAGCAGCTAAAGCTCCTTTCCATTGGTTCTCACAGACTATGCTTCTCTGGAAAGAGCAGGCTGGTGCTTCAGTTGAACCCAGGCACCTTTCTCTTTGGCTTTCTTCTTCTTCTGATCATCTTCCTTCACATGTTTCAGGAAACAATCTCAGCTCTTACGGCACTTATATGCTCAATATGAACATTAATTCACTTAGCAAGAATCTTGCCCTAAACTAATTTACAGCAATGCCAACAACATGCTCAATAGCATTGTAGACTCTTCCAGTTTTCCAGGTGACGTTTGTGAGGCATGTCTTTTTGAAAGGTGCCCATTCTCTCAATGTCTACAGTATCACCTTTCTTGTAGATTCACATGTGTGTGGCCAAAGGGACAACTCCATGTTCTCTAAAAGGCCTAGAGAACATGTATCGGGAGCCTCTCCTCATGCCCTTTGTGTTAGTCATTTTGGTAAATTACTGGAAGATGGCGTCTCCATAAATTGAGACTTTTCAATTACTTAGTCATTCATTGAAGAATGCATACTTCCCATTCCCCATATTCATCCTAATCTAGTCTCCATTTCTATGATCCTATCATTTTAAAGATGTCACATAAATGGAATAATGTCCTGTGTAACCTTTGGGGATTGGGTTTCTTGACTCAGCACAATTCCCCTGAATAGCCATCTAAGTTGTCATGTGTATCAGTAGTTTGCTCCTTCTTATTGTTGAATAGTGTTCCATTGTGTAGTTATCAGTTTTTCTAACCATTCACCCATTGACAAAGGCCAGTTTTTAAAGCATTTATTAGAAAGTAGGGAACTTTCTGAACTCACAAAAAAAGCTTTGTCAACAGATCTAAAGAGATAGGCTTTGGCTATATAAAAGGAAAGAAAAAGTCACCTAAAGTTTGAGAGAAAGGAAAGAGTTAGCAATTGTTATGTGTTTATTATATGATTGTCATTTAGTGTTCAAAGTAACATTAGACTGGACATCATACCCATTTTACTAATAATAAAAGCAATGTTCAAAAGGGTTAAATAAATTCTCCCAGTTATGAAGTAGTTAATCTATGGTAAAAGCCCAAGTTTTTCCCACCTAACATCCATACCTTCTGGCCTCCAGGATAGCACACTGCCTGTGATATGAAACAGAAAAACCAATGCGCTGCCATGGATTAAGAAACAGTACCCATCCCAGAAGAATGGTGACATCAGACACAAATGAATTAGAAGAACAAAGATATGATTGCCACCTTTCCAGTTTATCTTGAACACAATGGCATTTTCTAACCCCATTCTTTTAGTTAACATCCTCATAACTCAGAATTATAAACCAAAAGACCTCTTACTCCTACTAATAAAACAAACAAAAAAACATAACCAGGAAAAAAAATGAATAGAAAGCTAGGATCAATTAGTGGTATTTGTAGCAACTACGGTATGGCAAAGAAATCTCTGATAAGGGGGGCTCCCATGAGGAATTAAGTGCTTGGAGATAAAATAGGCCCCTTCAATTCCTCCCACATGCTAACAGGGTGCTGCTCCATAATTTTTTTGTCACAAGCTTTCACATAAATCATTAGAACCACTACCTCTCTTGTCAAGCTGTTTTAAATGATACCAGAGCAGGGCTCTGGGGGTCATAAGGCTGTCTGCTGCCAGCTTCTTGTGTGTGGCCACACCCCCAGCCACCTTTGCGGAAAACGACATCTTGCTTACTAGACAGAGATAAATTCCTCGCTGGCATGCTCATCAGACGTGAAGCCAAACTCATCTCCTTCCTCCTCTCCTTTCCTCCCTCACTCTGGTTATTTATAGAGATCACAGGTGAATCGGGGGAAATTATTACAGCGCAATGACTGCTGAAAGGCTAGAAGCTAAAGAAGATGGATTATCGTGGTTCTGACATGATTTGTATGGATTTCCAAAATTAAGCTGTTCGCTTAGAGTGACCACCCTCCTCCCGCCCCGAGCTTCGCAGCCGCCCTGGTGATAACCTTCATCTGCACTTGTGAGCCCAGAAAGCTGAGCACGTCTCCCATTACTTTTCAAGCGAGTTGTAGGGTTCTTCTGGCCCCTCAGTAATAGCAGGGCTGCTGGTGAACAGAGTGATAAACACCTACTGAGAGGGATGTAGCGTGAAAAGATCTCATCACCTGCCATTAGCTCCCCGATGAATAATGCAGCATTTTCTGTGGCAGGTGTCAGGGGTGGGAGGGAGAATCGCTCCTGTGAATGCTCTGGTGAGCACATGGCACAAAGTAAGAGGTGAGAGCAACAGATACATGTGGTAAAATTACACAAGCTATTGTGTTTTAAAAGAAAGGGGAACTTTTACTTCCCATATACCTGGCAGGTTTCCTTTCTTTTTTTCTTCATTTCTTTTTCTTTTCTTTTCTTTTCTTTTCTTTTTTTTTTTTTTACATTTTAATCAAGACAGGTAAATGCTGCTTTCACCTACACTTTTCCCATTCTGATCAGGAACCCTTGCAAAAAAGTAGTTTCTCTTCTATTCCATTGCTCAGTGAATAGCACATTTCTCCCCCTGCTTCCAGTTTTCCTCTAGTTTTTATAGCTTGATCTAGGTCTGTATAGATAGGTTGTTTTTATATTTTCATTAAACTTTGTAGGCTTAGGATTAAATATAAATGTCAAACAAGAGCAAATGTGATAATTTTGTGTGCATTTGTACTCCCACTGGCACGGGTGCATGCACACAAACATGGACACATTATAGTTATAATTTTTGATAAAAATAATGGGTAGCTAATAGGCTTGTTGCATTTCAAACCTGCCTGAAGAGAATAATGTCAGGCCAGCAGAACCTAAGATAAAAGTGGGATCCATTATTGGTTTTTCACAGCACACAAATTCATTTGTCCTGAAAGCCACAAATTGAGGTGATTTGTTTCTCAGATCACACACGGTAAAAACTTTTGATGAAGTTTAGGTCAACTTCCCTCAAAATTGGCACAATTTCTGAGCACTCAAGGGTTTTTTTTTTCCATGCAGTTATCATATAACTTCCAATACGGCCAAATATGAGAATTAAATCCCAGGACTAATTAGCCTCCACTTTCTTTTTAAAATCCTGCATTTTCTGGGGTTAAAATGTTGAATTCTTTTGTTGTATTGCACTTCATTATGTAAGGCAAGGAAGAAACTTAAAAAGATAGAACGAGTTCTTTGGTTAAAATTTGGCTAGAGAATCCTTAAATATGGAGCTTTCTACTACCACTTAAATAGTTACTGAATAGGGCAGAGCAATGGCTTACTCCCTACACCAGATTCTGGATCTTCCCCTATCAATGGAGCAAAGAAAGTTCTCAGCCTGCCCCAACATCATAAGAGAGGGGCTAGGGAGGAGCCAGACTGAAGCACTGTGGCAAATTAGAACGTTTGCTTTTAACTCTCTTGATGCCCTTTTTTGCCACTTCAGCAATCATTTTTGGAACAAATACCTTGACAAGGATGAAGGCACTTAGTTGACAGGTCAGAAATGGAACTGTCCCAGGGAATCAGGGGCATACAGTCAACCTATTACCTCCTTTACCTCGCTATCTCAAGAGACCAGGACACAATATTTTGCCTTCAACTATTCAATAATATCTAGTTTAGTCTTGCTTTCCTCCAAACTTTGCCAGATCACTATATTATCAATAGCTCCTTACTTCCTCAAAACTCCTAGCCCCTCATTAGAAAAGCTATCAGAATCCATTCATTAATTCAACAATATTTATCAAGCACAGATGATGTTGCCACATAATCCATCTAAGTTCTGGAGCTGATCATGTCCTTGTCTGAATGAAAACTGCATTCTAACAGAATACACTGGTGGTAAACAAATGACTAAACAACCAAGCACCTAAGCAATTGTGACAATTGCTATCAAGGACATAAAACAGCTGGTGATATCTGAACAATAACTAGGAAAGGTGGCTACATTTGTGAAGTTAGTCAAAGAAGACCACTTTGGAGTAGGGATCTGACAAGACAGTAAAGATAATGCCAGCTGGGTTAGTTCTGCTCCTCTGAGAAGCAGATTCTAAGACAGGAAAAAAGGTTAAAGGGTTTAGTTGAAGAAAATATCTGTGTTGGAAGGAAAGAGTGGGGGGACAGGAGAAGGCTGCAATTGTTGTCAAACCACAATGCAAGTCTCAGCCTGAATATAGGAGAGAGAGAGAAGTTGGTGAGCAGAGTCCTAGACTTCTATGCAGCCTGAGAAAGATTCATCAAATCTTTCATAGATCCCTAAGGCCAGAGTCAGCAGACAAAGCAGCAGCCCCATGTTTCCCAGGAACAGGGCTTCTCTAGTGTCCCCACCACACTTGATTGTTGGAGTGGAGTGCCAGAGAAAGGCAAAGCCTCAGTGTAAAATCCATGACAGGCTTCCGAGATCAGCATCTGGGGCCTTAGTCAGTCCCTGTTCTTGCAGGAGAAAATCCGTGAGGCTTAGTCCCACACCTGTCACAACAACCACAAGGAAGAGAAGGAGAAAGAATTCCAGGGAGAAGAAAGAGCAAGGACACCTACCTGGAGGTCAAAAACACCTGAGATGAATGAAAGGAGTTTGGATTGATTTGACAATGGTAAGCAAACAGGCAGAGGCCAGATTACATACGGTCTTACCAGTCACAGAAATAAATATGGCTTAATTATTGTGCACACACTATCAGCTAGGCATCACTCCAATTGCTTTACAGATAAATTCTTCTCATTATCATCATCTTTCTCAGGTTCTATTTATTGCTCCAATTCTTTAAGTGAGCAAGCTGAGGCCAGAAAGGTAAATAAAATATCTTTCCCAGGTCACGTTAGCTTGTAAGAGGCAGGGCTGAGATTCAAACACAGACACTTGGCCTCCTTGCAACCACCTGCTCTACATTCTCTCTGCTGGGGGTCATGAATTTTATTCCAGGAAAAACAGAAAGGCACTGAAGTGGCATAAACAGAGTTAATTAATATATACTAATGTGTGGATCCAGGACATGTACTCTTCGTGCTTTGGAGACTCTTTTTTTTAAAAAGTAAAATAGATTGCATATAGTTTGAACTAACAGAGTATCCAAAATATTTATTGTGCTACTTTAATTTATTTACCAAACAACCCAAAAAGATGTCAGTTTTGCATGGGCTGAGAACAGGAGGATACTCTTGAGCAGGCCTTGTCCTCCCCCTCCATGCAAGCGTCTATACCACTTGGGCCACATGACTTACCAGATCCTTGGGGTACCTCAGAAAGACTATATGGTGCTTTAGAAAGGTCCCTAATTCAGGCCTTTGGTGGTTCCCAGCACAGATCATTAGGATTCTGGACCAAAGTCATGTCATCCTCTGCAGATTACTACTCTTGTTTTGAGAAAGAGCTGTTAGGTTGCTACTGGGCTTGGTAGAGTCTATGTGACCAGGGTGTTGTCTGACCCAACAAGCCCTGAAGTTGGGTGTATATAACAGAATTCCATCATGAAGTGGAAGTAGATGGCTTATGTGATATGCAGAATTGAATGGCTACAGAATTTTGGTCCCTCCTGCTGTGACTCTAAAGGATAGTGGTAAAAAATAATCATCTCACAAATTGGGCAGAGCTCCAAACAGTATAGCTAGTTGTTCATTTTTCCTGGAATGAGAGCTATCCAGAGGTATAGGTGTGCCTTGGTTGGTGTGCTGCAGTTAACAGATTGGATCACAGCCAAAGACTTATAAAGAACACAATTAGGAAATTGGTGACAAGAAGATGTGGGGAAGAGATATGCAGAATTATGGTTCCAGAAAGTCATCCTAACCACAGGAACCTGTGAATGTGTAAGCTCACCTGGAAAAAGAAACTACAGGTGTGATTAAGGACCCTAAGATAGGAATATTATTGTTGATTATTTGCATGGGCCAAACATAATCTTATTATTTCTTAAAAATGTAAAACCTTTAAAAAAAAAAAAAAAAAAAAGTAAAACCTTTCCAGGCTGAGGTCAAAGGCTAAGTCAGAGGGAGAAGTGACTATGAGAGAATAGTCAGATTCAAAGCTGGGTTTGAAGACAGAGAAAGGGTACCATAAGCCCAAAATATGAGAAACCTCTAGAAGTTAGAAATTACAAGGAAATTATTCTTCCCTACAGCCTCTAGAAAGGAACATAGCCCAGTCAGCACCTTGATTTTAGCCTGGTGAGATCTAATTCAGACTGCTAACCTCTACAACAGTGAGATAATAAATGCTGCCATCATAGTACTCCTACAGAATTGCTTTTGAGCAAAGAACTGATTTCACAGCAAGTCAAGTATGATAATAGACCCATACTATGGAATTCACTGGTCTTACCATGTTCTTCATCCCTCCAAAATAGCTGACTTGATAGAGAATGGAAGTGAAGACTCAGTTATGGTGCCAAGTAAATGACAATACTTGGAGATGATGTCCTCCAGGACCCAGTATGTGCTCTAAATCAATATTCTATAAATGATATCATTCCTTCCATAGCCAAAATTTCCAAATACATAAACTGGGAGAAACTTATCTCCTAATGACCCACTAGCAAAATTTTTGCTTCCTGTTTCTTTGACACAAGGCTCTGTTGCTCTAGAAGTCTTAGTTTCTAAGGGAACAATGCTTTCACAGGTGACGTAACAATAATTCCATTTGGCTAGAAGTTGGCACTGTCACCTAGTTAATTTGAGAGCTCATTTCAGTGGAACAACAAAGTATCAAAGGGCTATTAGCTAGAGTGATTGATTCTCACTACCACAGCAGAATTAGGTTGCTGCTAAAAGATAGGGGTGTACTTTCAGTATTAAATACTTCTCTGTCCTGTGATTAAAGTCAATGGTTGGGTCTATATTTACAAAGAAAGTGTGTCATATAAGGTTTAAAACTCAGAGGAAAAAAGCACTTGGTAAGTCTCTTATCAAATAATCCCTTTTATGTATTTCTCCACTGACTCATTAAGTGGCATATTTAGAGGCTGATTTTGTTAAAAAGCATCAGGTGACCAAAAGAAGCTTAACTCACTATGAGTACAAAAAGTACAATGTAGGCCTCTTTTTTATGTACAGTAATTACCACTGATGAAGTCCAATGCAAATAATAAGCCTTCCGCATTCAGAATAACAACCCAGTAGAACTACTCATAAAGCTTTACTGCATGAATCTTAGGTCAAACAACCTCTTCAATCTCTTAGGAACACAATGGATGGTAGTGGTCAAGATGGTCATTTATAGCATCTGAGCACCCTTCCTCTTGACTTCTGTGGTTCTACTCAATGTCCAGTCACTTTCTAACTTAATCAATCCTGTAAACCACATGTGTTAGAAAGCTTCTAGAATGACTTCCAGTTCCCTCTGCTCCCTCATATTAATGGCCTTTATGCCTCCTCAATCCTGTGTGGATTAACCCAGGTGACTTCCTTCTAACAAACAGAAATGGAAAAAGTAACAGAGTATCACTTTTGAGATTAGGTTATGCAAACTTAATTTCACCTTGCTCACACTCTCTCTGCCTCCTCTCATCTCCTTATCTGATGTAGTAAACTGCCATGTTGTAGGTTGCCTTACAGAGAGGCACAGTCAGCAAGGAGGCTCTGGCCATTAGCCAATAAGAAACTAAGGGCCTCAACCTATAGTCCTTACAGAATTAAATCTTTCCAACAAGCATAAGAATGAGTGTAGAAGTAGATTCTTCCCAATTTGAGCCTTGCGATACCTGTAGTCCTTGCCAACCCCTTGATTTCTGTCCTGCAAAAGACACTGAGCTAAAGAACCCAGGTAAATTGTGCCCAGATTCCTGACTCACAGAATCTGTGAGATGATAAATAATTCAGTGCTTCCCTAGAACACATGGCGACAAGTGGTCGAGTACACATCTTGTTCTAGGACAAAGGCTGAAGAAAGAGAATCTACATTGGATATAGTCTCAGATCACCAAACAGTAAGAGATCTATCAAACAGAAACACATATACATATTTTAAGCACATTCCTCATACCTTCTTTGCTAACATCCCATTGGTCCCAGCAAGTCATTCCTTCCTCTTGACTTTGGCCAATCCCAAAGTCAAGAGGAAGGAATATGCACTATGTCTACTGTAAGGCAATAGCAAGGGTATAACCATCTGTCACTACTACTGGGACATGAAGCCTTAGGACCAATTCTTTAGTCTTCCATACTTTTGACATCTTTTCTTCTTAAATTATCTATCACAGTTTTCCATTTGTTTGCAACCAAGAATCCTTTCTGATACAAACTATGAAAGTAAAATAAAGCAATAAAATGAAGAATATTGGAAATTGTATACAGGTTGAACAACAGGGTAACGATCACTTAAACTATGGCATATTCATGAATGAGATGTTATGCAATTAATAAGGTGGATATTAAGGTAAAGGATTTCAATGTCTTACACACACACACACACCTTTTACACACACAGTAAAAGCTCCAGATTTTTCAGTTTTAAGGACACTAGTACCTCTCTTAGTAGGAAGAGTAAGTCATTGTGCTTAGCTATGAAGATAAAAGTCAATCCATGTAAAGGAGTTGTTGAACTGGCATGTTTCCATGGAAAAACCAAGACTGGGCTAAGAATGTGATGCCCATATAAAAGTAATGGAATTACCAAAGTTACAAGAGTAAGAATAGGGTCATGCTACAAGATGAAAGAAATATTGAAATAGCTTCAAAAGAAAAAGAGGTCATTAAAAATCTGGATTTACATTGGATATTACCAAACTAAGCTTAGAACAGAGATGTCTCAGATACTTAACTATATAAGAGTAGCCACCAAGCTAGTTTTCTCTTAGAGGGAAAAGTTTGGAAAATGGGTTGGTTAATCTGATTTGGGTTATTATACATCTATTTCAAAATAATTAGAAGATAACTAGCTACCTGTAATGCTCTACCACCAATAGATTGAAGTCAAGATGTACAGTATATCTTTTCTGTTTAATTACCCCCAAAGCTTAGTACTGTTATTTGCCCTTAAAGGGGACTTCTTTCTTTAATTAAATTTCAGTCTATTTAAGGTTTTAAAACACTTTCCAATGGAAATACCAAATATTTATCCATTAAATATTGTCTTAGATATTTTTTTTCTAATATCTTAATCCAGCTACCTTATGAGAGTCTTGAAACTGTATTTTTTATAGATTTTAATTAACAAAGATCATTCTTGTTGGCTGATAATTTTTTTAATTTCTAGCCAATAATAAAGTTTACTGGAGAAATATGAGGAAGCAGAATTTGGATTAAAGTGATGAAATAGGGAAGAAAGAAGTCATGTGAGTCAAACAGGGTTATAGAGTAAAAACCAATTATAATGATTTGAAATGTGTTCACCAAAAAGATAAGTTCAAGTCCTGTGAATGTGGCCTCACTTAAAAATAGGGTCTTTGCAAATACAGTTTAAAATGAGGTCATGTTGGATTATTTGGGTGAACAGTAAATCCAATCACTGATGTCCTTAAAAGAGGCGACATACATAAAAGAAGGTCATGTGATAAAGGAGGCAGAGATAGGAGTGATACAGCTATAATCTAAGATATGTCAAGGATTGTTAGTAAACATCAGAATCTAGGAGAAAGATATGGAATGTTTCTCTTTCAAAGGCTCTAGATGGAACTAACCATGCAGATATCCTAATATTGAATTCTAGCCTCCAAAATAGTGAAAGAATACTTAGTTGTTGTTTTAGTCCACCAAGTTAGTGATAATTTATTATGGCAGCCCAGGGGTTGTTCTCTCTCCCCGCCCCCAGTGTTTCTTGGATTCATATTACAAAGCACTCAATAAATAACAAAAAACTAACTTTAAGAAGTTGTCAAATTGGCTCAGCGCCTATGGCTCAAGCGGCTAAGGCACCAGCCACATACACTTGAGCTAACGAGTTCCAATCCAGCCCAGACTGCCAAACAACAATGACAGCTACAACCAAAAAATAGCCGGGCATTGTGGCAGGCGCCTGTAGTCCCAGCTACTTGGGAAGAGGAGGCAGGAGACTCATTTGAGCCCAGGAATTGGAAGTTGCTGTAAGCTGTGATGCTACAGCACTCTACCCAGGGTGTCAGCTTGAGGCTCTGTCTCAAAAAAAAAAAAAAATTGTTAAATTGAAACACTAGGCTAGGATTTTTACAACATAAATAACCCTGCTTTGAAATAAGTCTGTCTACACCCTTCATACATGCCCTATGCTGTAATGGACTTAAAGGCTATCAGACAGGGAGCATATATAGAGGGACTGGGTCCAGTCACTTTTTTTTCTTACCTGTTTGGATGAGTAATGCACCATTCATAAGGCTTAGTGGATGCTGTCTTGATAAATGGTATTCAGGGAGCTTAGGGGGGAAAAATAACAGGCCTAACCCTCAGCAACTTAGAGCAGCTGTTGGGAAGCCTAATTAGGTTATGTGAATCTGCCTCACCAAGTTCATTAGGATATTCCAGCATACATTATTATAACTGACAATCATAACCCAGAACATTCCCTTTAGGGAATAGGTTATTATCACCAGGGTATTCAGTAACATAGCTTCTCACAGATGTTATTAACTGTATCCATTATCCTTGGACAAAGCTGAACTATGATGACCCTCTTTTCCAGTTATAACAATCACATCTGTGTATGCCATTGTTCTTGAAATATGATGAATTCACAAGTTTATCAAAAGCCTGGTCTCAAAAATGTAAGCATTTCTTCTAGTAAAAAGCATGACTCCAAAAAAACTTTCCCAGTATTAGAAATAAAAAGTAGAAGATATTTTGAAAGAATTATTTTATGCTATCATTAATATTGTTGCTATTGTTGGCTTCTTAAATTATCTGGGGAAAAACTTACTCATTTCCTTAAATTTGAGGGATAAGAAATTTTTTAATGTGTCTAACTTTCTTAAAAATATATATGTGTGTGTGTGTGTGTGTGTGTATTTTAAATACTACATAAATTTAATTTGCACATGAAGTTTATGGCCATCCTGTATGTGTGTATGTGTGTCTGCATGTGTATAAATCAAAAGAAAAGAAAACGTGTGAAGCATAAAAAACTTAGGTGTAATTAGGTATATTTCAATATTTCCATATCTTGAAGTAAATTAACATTTTCATCTTAAGGAACATAAATAAATTTCTTTGATCTATGTAGAAACATTCATTTCTTAATGAAGGAGATCCATGCCTGTGATATGCTTTGTCAGTTACTTGATAACCAAAAGCAAAAAACAAAAGAACAAAGAGCTACCTTCTGCAATAGCAGATAAAAGAAAAATGATATAAAAGGATTATTTAACATCACATAAAATACTGTCACATGTGACAGTATCTATCAAACATATACTCAGGAATCTTGAGGCTAGAGAACAGCAGGGCATAGTCTTTTTGTTAAATGTTGAAAAATAAAGAGAAAGCCTAGGGCAATAGCTTGGTATGAAGAAATTCAGCTTATGGGTGGCTTTTCACAGAATATTTTCATACGTTTCGGGATCCTATAGCATAGCAAAACTTATCTAAGTTTCTATATTTAAACAGTTTTTAAGATAATTTGTAGCTTGCCTACCTGCAGGAATTTTCTATGTTCTAGAAATCATATATTTTATAAACTGAAGCAATGTAGATACCACGTCCTCATTTTTGTGCCCAAATTCTTCCCCTCAACATGTATGATTACAGCAGTTGATCCCTACAAGCAATGTCCTTAAGATACAATCTTGCCTTCCTGGTCCGATTTGATTGGACATGGTTGGACCTTTCATTCCACTAGGGCAATGAATTTATTCTCAGGAAATTGGAAGTAGACATACAATGTTATGGACATGGTTTTTTTGGCTTCTTGAATGGAGAAAATACAAATTTAGGAGGCTTAAGTAGCTATTTTTCTACTCTATATATTGGATAGTTACAAGTTCACAATTTAAGAAGAAAAATGAGGAAATAAGAGAAAACATCAGATACATGAAGAAAAGGAAAGTTTTTTTTTTTAAGTTTTATTTAGAATTTTATTTTTTGGTTCTAGTTTACTCCTGAGAGCCAGATGCAATCTATATTTCAAGAGATATCTTTATAATTACTTTCACATTTTTTTTTCTTAACTTTTTTTTTTTATTGAATCATAGTTGTGTACATTAGTTCAACCATGGGGTACAGTGTGGGGGCTTCACATGCAATCTGAGACATTTTATCAACCTGATTGACATACCATTCATGATATTTTCTCGTTTACTATATGAAAACATTCTT